>UELX01004637.1:0-16831 GCA_900480035.1 Eupelmus urozonus | reverse complement strand
TTATAATGGTATAATATTTTTGTATAACATACAATGAGTAAAAATTAAAAAAATAATTACGAATTTAGGATTTAGAAAATATCAATTATACAAAACAATATCTGATATTAAAATACATTTCATAATTATTTATTCGTAATTATTTACTCACCAAGAAGTTAACAGTTTAATTAATCGGGATAAGAGTAAAGTCTGTTAAATATTATTATTTGGATCGTGATAAAAAGTTTCGTAATATAATTAAAGGATTTTCCTTGTTCAGTAGTCCATCAACCGAACGTGTGTTTTATGCGTGAGGACTAGATAAAACGCAAATTGTTTACTGTCAGGACTGAACATTGCACATGTAATACTTTTTCAGTTCTGTAGAAAAAGATGAAAGTAACTCTTTTGAATTAAAAATTCATTATTTTATTCTATCTAAAGTAGTTACTTTGGATTCTTTTTCTTTTTTTAGTATTTTTCAATATTACATTTGTTATTTACATCGTACTACTTATAATTACAATATATTAATATACCATTCAAAAATTTTCAGAATGTAATTGATCGACTTTTCTCATGATTGCATTTATCGAATCAAATTTTTCTTGGTCGTCCTGATTAATAACATTATTATTACCATTTATCTGTCAAATTTTTTTTTACAAAATCATATATTTATTCAAAGAAAACTATATAAAATCAATATATAGTATATATAATTGACATTATGTATATGAAACTACTCCTATAGGAAAAAATAATTATTCTACTCGATCCCTCTCGAGTTTCATATCAATTCAACAAAAAAGGAATGTAAGCAAAAAAGTAAATTTTGCATTTTGTTGAATATATGCTTAACTTTAAATTTCTATTTTAATATTAATACTTATTTATTCACCACATAAAATCACGGGTTTTTCAAAATTAAGTACAAATAATTAACAATGCAAGTATTTTACATACCTGCTTAAAAATGCTTAATATTATAGGTTGGTTGTTACGTCTTAAGTACGTTAGTTATTACATATGATCAATTCGAAAAATTCTTCTTGTAAAATATCGTATTTGCTAAAGAAAAACGTGATTAAAAAATTAGTTTATTTTAATATTTGTTTATTTAACTTTCAATTTCATCTGATCTCTCAAAACCTTTTAAAAGAATATTATTGATAGTAAAGATGACAGAAGAAATAAAGTTTACTTATCATGAAGAATAGAATTAAGCATAATCTTCGACTCACGTTAAGAAGCTAATGTGTACAATATCACAGAAAAATTGTTTAAGCTTTTATAGTAACTAATAACTTTATGTAACACAAAAATAATATTTATCAAATGCAATTTCTTAACCAAAGTCTAGAAAACGTGTATCTACTTTTAAAATGACAATCATCCAGACCAGTAAAACATAAATTTTAATTAAAAAAAATTCATAAATAAATGTCTTTAGAATAAAAAAAAAACACAAATGCTCTACCAAAACGCACCACTAAAATTTTTAGGATAATAGTTTTAATGATATTATGTGCATTTTACCCGACTTTGAACTTACATAATTTTAGATCTAAAAATTATTCTTCTACTCCGAAAATACAAACAAAAATTTATTTTCCTGGTGTAATTTTTTTTTTTTTTTTAATCATTCAAAATTTTTTTGTCCTAATTATTTAAACAAATGACAAGTATTAATAATCCTTCGACTATGTTCCTATTCACTCGTTGATTAAAAAACCTCTCTTCTAAAAAACAAACATTAAAAAACCTCTCTTCTAACTAAAATTTTAATCACGTCTTCTTCCTCATAATCACATCCATCTCACAACGTCCATCCATAACCATATCGAACCCATTAGGCCTCGACTCGAAAAAAAAAAATCTGCCTAAAACAAAAACGTCTCCATAATCACACTGCGTCACTCTCTCACGTGTATCCGTGTCTCTGTGAGCTGTCGAAATGGTGCAGAGATGACACGACGGGCAGTGGGGGGGATAAATCAGCGAGGGTCTGGGGGTAGGGGGAGGTATGAACACATCTACACTTATCGTGCGCGCATCTACAATCACCGCAAATGGGAGACTAGACGCGGGTGGGCGGGGATCGGCGCGCACTACCAGATACCTGCACGGGAGCCGGCCATGAGGGAAGGCGAGTCGAGCTCGGTCTCGTCGCCGGCTTGGGCAGCGCCAGCCCAGCGCTGCGTCTCCACGCCGAGGAGCGTGTGACGGTCCTCATCGCACTGTCTCTCCGGGAAGGTGACGCCGTCGCCGAAGCTGCAAATTCAGAGACAGAACCCGCACACACATGCGTCACACACGTATCGTATACACCAAAGATGGTAGAGAAGAAAGAGAGAGAGAGAAAGATTTTGGCGCAGCGCTATTCTATCACGCACTTATAATTGGCGCGCAATAAGGAGTCCGCGAAATTTTTTTATTAAGAAAAAGAATGTGAAGCGAGCAATGCCTAAGACTAAAATATCCGACTTTTTTTTTTCTTTTTAAACTTGATTCTTTGTTAATTAATTGTTTTACATTCATTCTAAATTCAAAAGTGTGAGATCTGGTAGTAAAAAATTCAAAATCTACATTTTAATCTTTATAAAAGTTTAAAATGAAGATTTTAATTCGTAAAGTAACTTTTATTTACTAAATTCAGTATAATGAAAATTGAAGTATATTAAACTAATATTGAGATAATTAGCTGTATTATGAATTTGAATAAATATTTCTATGTAGTATTTATATTTTTAAACTCCAAAATAATTTTTAAATATTAATATTGCTACAATAATGTTACAATATTCTTACAATATTGCTATACTATTGCTACAATATGAATATAATATTAATGCAGTATTTTGTATAATACCTATTAACCCTTTCACACATTTCCCTTTCATGAAAATTTTTGGGTTTTTCAAGAAAAATTATTCTAAAAACTTAAAAAAATTAATTTTAACATTCTAAATACCTATAGAGTTTGTGGCAACTCCAAATAAACTATTTCAATAGCATTTTCATTTTAATTATATTTTGTATACTGTAGCGACCTCGAAAATGTCCCCAAGTGCATGAAAGGGTTAAATGTTGCTAAAATATTAATGCCATTTTGCTACAATTGTAACAACAATAATATCATTGCAATATTTCACTAATATTTTAGCAATATTATATTATAACATTTGTGTTATATACTAATAAATAATATTGTTACAGCTGTGTTGCTGTAATTTTAATAAAATATTGTTCAGACAAATTTTTATTGCAATAATGGTCAATATTGGTTTAAATTCTATATTTAATCGTTACACTTACTTTAAGGATAAGGATTTAAAACCTACATTTTAAACTTTTATAAAGATAAAATGTAGGTTTTAAACTTTTTACTTTCAGATTTCGCACTTTTGAATAAGAAAATTAGAATAAGACTTTAGTAACTTAAAAATTAAACTTATGCCTGCATTTTATGGCATTAAGCATATTTTTCCCTCTATATTAGCTCTTTTATTTCAAATTTAATCATTTGTGTGAAAATTAATTGTACAAATTAATAATTATAAATTAATTGTAAATATATCGACACATTAAATTATATGGAATAGGTTTTGCTTTGAAACTTGATTCTATTCAAAGTTGTGATAGCAATCGAGATATAATTGAACGATCAAGCCACTAAGTTAATTTCAAGCGTAATAGCCTTAAACGGGGACATCGATGTAACATGTATGAAACGCTAACCAAACTGAAAATAAATTATTCGTGGAGATCAATAAATTTAGTCACATTATGAATATAATTAAACGTTACGTAAAATTCGTTAAAAATATGATAGCTAATAACTCATAAAAAATAAGAAATATAGGCAAATTTTATGTCCTTCATTAAACAAGTTGAGATTTGCAATTAAAATTCAATATTTGTAAAAATATGCTTCTTTTATATAAGTATTATGTTTAGCATTGTTCGCTTCAATTTTCAGTTTCTAACAAATAATTTTACGAACTTCCTTTTTGTAGCATATATTGTATTTTGTACCTGAGCTCTATGGCTAGCTAATGTAGTACTTGACTAGCTATAACTTCTTGCGTATTCATGACGAACTCGCTGCGGCGTAACTGTATTTATGAAGTTTTGTTGGTTTTCATTTCGGATTATAATAGTATTAAGGAATACATTCAAAGAATTAAGTAAGACAAGAGTATAATACAAGAAAAAACCTGCAGAAAAAAGGGATTAAAAATATAGAATCTGAACACACTGATCACTAATATTACCAATCAAAATAAAATGAGAAAATTATTGCAAAATGTACATCGTACATAAGGAAAATATTTTCTCAATAACAGTTTCTGTTCTGATTAATATTTACAGTTTAAGCTTCAAAATTCAATAATAAATATCTTCATAAATAATAGAAAACGAATAGTATGAGCTTTTTATATATACAACCAAAAGAATACTACTGTTGTAACTACAAATGAAAAAAGGACCTATCTTCTTCTTTGAAATAAAATCTCATAAAAGAAGAAATTAAAACATAATGGTTTTATGGTTATTTCTTCAGCTTCCTTCAGCCGTAGATATTGTCTGTTATTTCATTTGCATTGCAAAATATGAACAATTTTATACTGTCATAAATTTGTCCTTCGTTAAAATCGTAAAATAAGCAAAATAATCAATCATCGAACTCGCAGGGCTCATGTAATTACATCTGCTAGGTAAAAAATGTACAGAGGATCAGATATGAAAAAAATGATAACATTAATTCATAGGTGAACGTTCGATACATAAAACAAATATTTCAATCCAAGATTAACGATCTGTACAGTTACGCCACTCGTGAGTAATACACATACACGTAAAACACATAAGAGTTAATCTAGGAACCAGATGCACAATACCTCTGAGGTTGGTAACGATCGCGTTTGATGGGGGAAGGGGCGATTTAGTCGAGGGGAAAGGCTAGTATACACACATGATTATACATTATGTAAATGCCATGAGTTTCTGGTGGGTATATCGACAAACGGGCTCATGCAATCGCATGATTATCTAGATCTAAACATGATTTGTTTTTTTTTCTACATTTGTTATTTCTTTTTACCTACGTAGCACGAAGTCACATGATTTTTAGCTGTACGATTGTTCATGGAGCGTTTGATTTCTTTTTCTTTATTAAGACATGTTTACAGTTCGTTTAAGATGAGCGACTATTTGTTTAGTTTTTGTGATTAGACATGTATATTTACAATGCGTCGTTTTTCAAGGCAACGTTAAATACCGACACTATGCCAGTACTTCCCATTCTATCTTAATCGAAAAAAAAAATGAACTATCTAAAGAAGCAAACAAAAGCTCTAATACGTAAATCTAAAAAAGTAAAGCCAAGTGAGGTGGTAAAATATATTTACAAACAGCATAAACCAAAAATAAGCCTTACAAAAGCGAAGCAGAAGAATCGATTCTTCCATAGTTACGCAGCAAAATATGTATATGTACAAAAGTGCTCATGCTTCTACGCAGGTAAATGAAGTTATATATGCGGAGGCGAGGCAACATTGAGACAACACCAACGCAGCATGCACATGCAACACAGCCGACTTCCTTTACTGTCAACTTGTCCTCACTCTGGAACTCATCGTCGTCTCTCCAATCTGACAATGGCATAATAACGCGCTTTTGAATTTCGGATTTTACATGTGGACTTTAACCGCGGTACTCACTGGAACGGGGACGAATAAAACTTTATGCTTCGCTTATCAAAGCTTGCAAGTTTAATGTCAAATTACATTTAAGTAAAGTACTTATATTTTTGAGTACCTGGACATATGTTAAAAAAGACTTAGGTTTCAGAATAAAAAAAAAGATTAAAATAAAATAAAGTATCAGTTTCCAATACAAAATCACAACGGAAAAAAATCATAACACGAACTACACACAAAAATACACAACATAAAAAATAAAACTATAAATTGTCATGTTTCTTAACAAAATAGAACATTTATTATCGCTTCGGCTCTGTTTGGGAGTTCCACAGTAAAGATTTCCAAAAAAAAAAGTAAAAAAAATAATCGATTCCTGTATAAGCACTGTTATCGTCTGTTAGCGAGCCCAAAGATTAAACTCGATAAAGAAAATGCTGACCTGTTCTGGGTACTGCCCATTGAGTTGTATGTATTGGAAACGCCTTGGTGCTGCGAGCGTACCGGAAAGACCACTCCGTTCCCGAGACTAGAACACAGCGGTTGACAAAAAAACCCCCCAGTTTTTAAAAGGATTCAATTTTACTTTATTTCACTAATTTTCGCCTTTTTGCATTTTTTTCTTTATTTGTGCAATCATTTTGTACGAAAGAGCGCATTTACTTACATGGACAAAAGTATAATATTTGATGCCTTAAAAATCTATGTCAACTGTATTTCAATTACAAGCAAACATTCGTATTATGTAAGAGTTTTGTAAGAGATTCGAGCTACAAAAATGTTTACAATAATTGGTGTTAATGTAATAATAATTAAAAATACACGTAGCATATAAGATAATATTTTTTTTAAAATAGGATAAAAACTATCTCATTTTCAAGCTCGATTCTACTAAAAAATACGATACTTCAACTCTCACATAGTGGTGAATCGGACGCGAAAAAAAAATGTATGTATGCAACACTTTTGCGACAGAAACATAATGATAGATTAAAAAAACGCACGTGTACAAGTACTACTTTACGTAGTAAATATATGCATAACAACAATGAATATAAATGTAATAAAATAATTTCAAACATAAACTATAAAAATGTGCAACACAATATATTGTGCAGATAAAAAGATAATCTACTTCTGATTAAGACGGATTTTCAAGCAGCTTTCATGGTGCATATGTCAAATCTCACGTTTAATCCATCTGCGACTAATGTAACTAGAAACGCAAATGCTGTTTACATGTACTGCAAAAAAAAGAGAGTCGAGAGAAAGAGCACGACGTCGCCCGTTACCTATTGAATTGGTATTGTGCAGTTGGCTCGAAGTTGGTCGACAATGAATCTATTATTATCGTCTGGCAATTGAATATTAACCCCCCCATTATTATTGGCAAAAAGACGTATACATATGTGTGTATGAGTGTCAGTATTGTGGAGAAGTCGAGAGGCTGACGTTCGATGCGCCGCAGAGCGGATTGAACTACTGACCTACTTCGTCCTACGCGCATCGAATCCGTGTCTGTGTGCAAGCTCGTGTCAAAAAGTAGAAAGGACGCATATATTGTGTGAGAAGCAGAGAAGGCCGTTAATTAATTGGCGAAGTATGATCGAATTTGATCAAAGAAATTTCGTGACCATGAAATAGCAATTTATTAGGGCTACGTGTGTCTTAAATTATGTACAAGATTCATTGATTTCAGTCGATACCTTATGAGAAAAATATTTTTAATAAATTATTGAAATAATACACATACATATATATACGTATTTTATTGAAGCTCTTTTCTTTTTTATAATCTATACCCCTTAAGAAGCTTACTATTATTGCTAGCTATAATTGGCCCAAAAGACGTTTTTACATAGCATCATTCATATCTAAGGAGGGCCAGAATTTCTCATTGATTAATTGATCATTATTTTTCTACATTATAAAAGAAAACTTTTAAAATAAAAAAACTTATTTATTAAAATATTAATTTTTTAATAAAAGTTAAAAAATTATTGAAATTGAGACCCTTATTAGATAGTTTGATAGCACGGCTATCGCGATAGCGCAGCGCATAAAATAAATCTTTTCAGATATTGTAATCTTACCTAGTGAAAACGGGTAGGAACCAAAGTTTGGAATTGTCACCGAAGACTTCTTGGAAGTTATTGTATTTTCCAAGACTAAAACCATCCTTATCCTTTCCAGTACGGAACATAGGAGGTCGAAACGCCTCTGTAACAGCCATGAGTGTAAAATAGAATTCGTTCATTTTAAGTATTGAATAAACGTCAGAAAAAAAACTTACTTAATATCTTAACTATTTTATTACAATTGTAAATACATTTTAAAGTAAGATTTAATACACTTAAGAAAATAATTTGATTAAAGTTCATAATTAAAAAAATAACTCATAAGCATTAATTTTTAAAAATATATTTACATGCAATAAAAATGTAATGTTTTTATCTGACGTTTTCTTTTGATTAAAACAGTGAAATTTTAAAATAAAAAAATAAAAATATTGGGTGGCATTCTGTAAACATGACATACCTATTTTAAACATTAACAATTTTCATAATCAGTCATTAAATGGAACATAGTCATTTATCAATTTAAATGTACTAACACCAATCAAGCAATTAAATTTTAAATAAGAAGGCTCTAATAGTTAAAACTTTGAGAACTTTGAGGATAGAAAATTTCACTGTGTACGTTGTATAAATTAGTTTTAAGTGTCTATGCCACTATATTAATTACCTAGTGTTGATCTGTTGTGCAAAATGAGGTAGCAATGGTAGAAGAAGAGTGAGTTAAGACTGATGGCGAACATGAGTGCGACAAAAAACAAGAAGAGTAGGTGAAATTTACCCATTCCTTCTAGTTCGCCCTGTAAAATACATTCTTGGATGCACATAAAAAATTTACCTAAACTTACGCTCAATTATATACAAAAATGGATGGGGAAAGTGAACTTGACACATTCCACAAACATCAACAACACTTACCCTCCAGAACATTATAAAATATTGCAAGGACGTTGCAACAATAAAAATACAGTAGAGAAGGGCATAAGCCAAAAATAACATGAAGAACTTGTAATTGTGGAAGCCTACGCAATTGTTCACCCAGGGACAGTGGTGATCCATTTTGAGCACACATGTACCACAAACGCTGCAGTGATGTGCCCTATCAGGTTTTACAACTTGACATTGTTCGCAGAAACGTATTTCTGTAAAATAAAAGTTAATAATTAAGTTTATTTATTTAAAAAATTAGCATTATTTCTATTTTGAATATTATAAAGAAATGTTGTGCAAATAAAAAAAATATAAGCTAGGTTAAAATTATTGAATAAATCAAGTCTTAAAATAAACTTTACCTCCTTTGATTGTTCGATTTGTGATTGGTAAATCTTGAGCAAACCTTTCTAAGATTTGCCTGTGAGCATTTTCACTCTCTGCTTGCAGCAATTTGTCCATCTCCGCAGCAGGAAGTTTGAACTGAAAGAATCACAAACATAAACACTGAATTCTCCAGACTCAAGACTACTAAATCTTATTGATAGAAATATAAACTTTAAAAATCTAATTGTACTGGGTTTCAAGCTAATGTTTACACAAGAACATTCATCAAATGAAATAGATTTAGATTTAAAACACAATCCAGATGTCTATTTTTATACTTGGCTTTACAATGAGGAAATAACTTTGTTCTGGGATTAAACGAACAAAGATAATAAACTAAGTTAAAAGAAAAAGTTTTATTTACCTTATCTGGAACTTTTACTAGATCTGTAGCTATAGTCTGCCAATATGACCATAGGAAAAGTAAAAATAAAATATGGAAGAAGAGTAAATAAAAAACTGTTGGAAAGAAAAACACATTTATTAATAAAAGTAACTGCTTCATGTAATCAATAATGTACAATGTTTTCTGAGACATACCTTTTTGAACAGTGCTCTCTATTGTAACTGAAATAAAAAAAAAAACAAAAATCATTTCATTTGTAAATATAAATAATTTAAAAAATTAAATTAAATAGGTTTATAAACATTTTGAAATGTTCATGCAATACAGTTTTTCTTTAAAACATTTTTAAAAACAACTATAACTACTTATTAAATATTTAAGCATAAGTTATAAAAACATAAACCATTTCAAGTAAAATTTTACTATAATATATTAAAATTTTTAAGTTAAAATTATATCTACAGTAAGTATTTTTCAAAAATAAATTTACTTTAGTATGACTCAATGTAAAATATTTTTCTAAGTGTAATAGAACATATAAGAATGGATTAAGATCTTGTCATGAAAACGAGCCTTATCAAAATATGAAAGAATTGATGAGTAAGCTACATGAAAAATAATAAAAGCCCCTCCCATCTTTCTAGTCCTACACCTTTGAGGTTAAGTTCATTTATTTATCATTTGATTATGCTTGTTTTAAAGATCCTCACATCAGCTACGCAACTTCACGCTCTAAAATGATCTGAAGCACCCTATAAAACTCTCATCTCTCCTTTCACATAAAAAAAGCTAATAAACGCAAAGCACCCTGGATACCTAAAATAGATCTTATCTGTTTATACATCTTGTACTTTTATTAACATTTTGGTATCATCAGACAGAGTAGACATGATCTTTAAAAAACTAAATTTCTCTCAAGCAGTTTTGAATAAAGCTAACATAAAAAGTATAATTAAAGAGCTAGACAAGCTACCGAATTGACTGTCGGAAGTTATTTATAACTTGGAATACTTCTCTTTTCTCCAAAACTTAAAACTGAATGTTTATGAATAAAAATTCCTAATTTACAACTCTAACCATACCGAATCACTTGCCAAAATACATTATTCAAAACATAGTACAGATAAACAATCCATTTAACTATCCAAAACTAATGAACACATGCCGCCACAATAAATATTCTCCATTATCCAATCTCTAAAACCCCTTTAACTCGATAACCCAAAACACACCTCCCATCCAACCCCCAACAAAACAAACAAAATATCCAGCCCACCTCAACCCCGCGCCCTCAAAAACCCAGCGAAAAATCCCAAAAACTCACAATAACAAAGCGGCACGACGTAAGCGTAGTAGGACCAGAAGACAATCGAGAGGATGAAGATAACGGGTATCCACTTGACGGCCTTGACGCACCACCAGCAGCCCGAGCCGCTCTTGCTGTCCATCCTGAACGGCATCTGCAGCGACGACGCAGACGACGATGCGTACCAGAACCTTCCGTGTTGCTGCTGTTGCTGCTGCTGCTGCTGCTCCTGTCGCTGCTCTTGCTGCTGTTCAGGGGCCGCGCGGTGCTTTTTGGGCGACTGCTTCCATCGCTGCTCTGGCCAGGGTGACGGAGCGCCCTGGATTATCGGGGCGCCCACCGAAAAGGAGAGAGCCACACCGCCGCCGTGCGAGGAACCGAGCGTGTGCGAGATACGTTATTGTGGACGCTGCGCTGCGCTTTTTCCTCTATAGAGAGACCCGCAGCAGTCGTGCGCGCGTTCCGCTTGGCGCGATCGCTTTTTTGAAGGCGCACCGACGACGTCGCTCAGCTGCGCGCGACGTTGCCACGTCTGGCTTCTACGGGCGCCGACGTGCGTGAATGCACCTGATAAGGTGGAGGAGAGGGGGAAGATTGGTGCGATGGTTATAGTTATGGGTTTTAAGAACGACACGTCTTTTTTTGTACCTGTCGCAGCGCCGCTGCCGCGGGAAGCACGAGTTGTGTGTATTGGGTTACCGGTAGGTGGTCGGTGACTGATGATATTTAGCTGGGGGTCGCGGTTTTGGAGGAGATTGATTTGAGGGGATTAGTGTTGGAAAAGTTTTTTGGATTTTTTTTGTTTGCGTCACAGGGCGGGTTTCAAAATTTTTGTTTGGGAATGTTTTTTTTTTCGTTTTTGTTTTAAATAGGAGACGTATTTTGGGAGAATTCTTTTGCAATTTAAATATGAAATTTTTTAGAGGTTTAAAAAATGCAAAACAGTTTTTTAATTTTATATATAATGTAATAATTTGTGTATATTAAAAGTATATAACAGATTGATATATCATAACAAAATATTAAAGTTACTTATTTACAACAGGCAACAACATCTTTATAAAACTGTGCATTGTTCAAAGAGCGTATCCAAAATTTTTTATCCACTTGAGACCTTCAGCAGTGGCTGCTCGAGGCTTGTACTCTAGACCAATAAAGTCATTGTATCCATGCTTTTCCAATAAAGAAAATATATATCTATAATCTATTTCACCAACTGTATCTGGCTCACTTCTGTCTGGTACTTGTGCTATTTGAACATGCCCTACAAAATAATATTTAGTAATAATAATTATGCACTCTGTTAATGTTTTAAAATATTTTATTTGAGACTCGATTTTAAGAGCATAATAATCAAACATACCAATATAAGGAGAGCATTTTTCAATAGTATTTGTAATTTTTCCAGTAGAAAGTTGTACATGGAAAACATCAACAAGCAATTTTAAGTTTGGACTGTTGATCTTCTTTATAACATTTAAAGCTAAAATAAAAATTAAATTAATTTTATATTATTCTATAAAGTAGTTAGTTTTTATAAAAATTAATTAAATTTAAAAATACCTTTTTGGAAATCATTCATATAATAATTAGGTACAGTAATACTGTTTATTGGTTCAATAACACCAACAATGCCTTCAGATGCAAATCTAGTTGCTGCATACCTTAAGTTATTCTCATAAACAGTGTCATTAGTAGTTGTAGGATTTTCCACTTTTCCAGCCATGACATGAATTCTAGATTATAGAAATAATAAAGGATAATATTACATATAATAATTGTTTCATAAAAAAATTTTTATGATTCTTCTTAAACAGTATTCTAATTTTTTGTACATAACAAAACAAGGAAAATAAACAACGTTCCAATAGACATTTTCAATAAAAATAATAAATAAAATAAATTATCTGTTCTGGCTATTATGTACCTTCAAATTGTTTTTATATTATATTTATGTTTATAACTTTAAAAATCTTTTTTTAATTTTAAAAAATCTTTTATGATAAACTTACTTTTTACAATCTAAGGCTTTGGCATATTCTATAGTTGTTTCTATACTTTTTTTAAAATCTTCTTCTTTTCCAGGTATAGCAGCAAAACCCAGTTCTCCTTTGGTTGTATCACCTAAAATTTATAATACATATGAAAATTTTAAATCCACATTAAAATAATTTCACATTTAATAAATTTTGAAAAATTTTAAAAACAAAGTGAACATAGATATAGTTATTATTAATTAAGATCATTATTAAACTAACCTGTATATACATTTATAAGAACTTGTTGAATGTTTGCATTTTTTTTAGCCTCAACAACTTGTTGCACAGAAAATCCAAGAGGGAATCCACTTTCTACAGCTTTAAACCCTGCATTTTTTGCTAACTGATACCTCTCGATGATTGATGATGCTTCTGGGAACATGAAAGACAAGTTGGAAGCAAATTTGAGGGCCATCCTTGCTCGTCTCTGCAATCAAATGATCAGATATTGTAATAACTGTGTGACTTATAAGAATTGTTACATAAAACTTTTTATCACTACTCTTATCAAATTCTTATCATCTGTTATTGCTAACTAATATTTCTTTCAATAAGAACATCTCAACCTAGCCACTATAAAAAATATTTTGATTAATAAAATACTCTGAATTTGATTTTAGTTTAAATTTATTAATATTTTAGTCTTTTAACAAAATTTTTAAAAAGGATATTTAGAAAGGAGCAGCTTAAATTTCTAATAAATAATAAAAGAATGCTTGAAATATAAAAATTATTCCTTGAAAATATAGTAAAAAACATATCTATCTTTATATTTAGTAAACATTCTCATTCAAATCTTTAATAAAAATTTGAAAAAACATTTAGTTCCCCCTGAAAATCTCCACTTCTAACACAGTATCCTTATCAACTTGCCCAAAGTAAGCAAAACCAAATAAACTATTTATCCTTCTGCAACTGTACTACCAACAGCAACAAATCAATGCTTCCTCAACACTTTCTCACTGCAGCTTTTACCTCCTAAACTCCAAAGCTATCCATAAGCCTCGCAGCTCTCTATATACCCATCCCCGGCCCTTTAAAAACCGCACTTGTCGCACCGCAACATCCTCACCGCTCTCACAGCGCAGACATCCACATCCGGGAAGAGGTAAGTAGCCCCAAGCTTTATCTCCTCCCTGATCCTCTTAACCGTCCGCTCGCTAATCTTGGCATACTGAGCAGCTCGCCTCGTCGCCTGGCGGATCGGGTGGAGTAGACACTTCTGTCGTGCCTCCCGGTCGCAGAGCTCGATGATCGACTTTATCAATTCACGTTCTTTACTACGGATAGTTGTGCCTTTCTTGCGGCAGTTGGACGAGGACTGGCAGACTGGTGGCTCGTCGTCCGGAGGCTCCTGATGATCCTCGGGGAGGCTCGTCATCGCCGCGCGCGCAGCGGTGGTTTTCGAGGTTAGGTCCTCGTGTTTTGGTTTTTTCCGGGAAGAGAGAGCGGTGTCATTGTGCGAGCCGGATGATTGCGGTGCTGATGTTGATGTTACATTCATGTATGAGAGAGAACTGGTGATTTTGCACTCTTCGGAATGATTTTTTTATCGAATTTTATCATTTTTTGATTATTTTTGTCGTACAAATACCCGCTTATATACCTAAATTCGTTAACATGTATGTACTTTTGAAGAAGGTATATAGTAGCAGAAATATAATTTATGATAAATTTACTGCTCCAAAATTTTAACATAAAAGTCGCTTATTAAATAAGTATTTTTTATATGTTAATTAAGTACTTTTAGCATCTAGAATTAGAAAAATAAAGTAAGAAATATTGAATACGTACCATTCAGTTGCTAAGTCGAAGAGAAACTACAGTACGAACACTTTCGAGAATGTTTATTTGCAATATAATTACTCCTTATCCTTGATTCTTGAGGAAAGAATCTTAAAAAAAATCAACATTATCGCTGTAGAGACTTGAGAGAAGCTTATAATTGCAGCTGCGTTCTTTGTGCATCTGTATTACCCACTGGAAACGTTACACTTTGTTGGCAAAGCAGAAAATAATATACCTAGAGATAAGTATAGGGTGTATATTATAAGGTAGCGGTCGAATTAAAATCCGCGCCTTTATTTGCATCAGCTGATTTCTGTCAATATTATAAATTTTGGAGAGATTTAAAGATTGAACAAAATATTATAAAACATTTTTAACGGAAAGTTTTATATTTTTTCGGATATTGTTTTGTGTATTTTTATAAATCAAGTTCATAAAAGTTAAATTAGTTATGACGTAAAAGAAAGTAAAATAAGAGTTGGATAGGATGGTAGTTTAATCTTTTATATTATTTTTATCCAAAGTTATCCAAAATTTTAACAGTTAGCTATCTCAAATTAAAAAAAGAGTGGTTTCTCAAAATAACTAGTTCAGTCCACATTTTTTTTGAAAATCTAGTTTAAACCATTTTTGAGGACCCTTCTTTCATTATAATACTATATTGTGAAACTATGGAAGAAAATTAGCTTATCCTAGCGAGGATGACGTCATCCGAGTCTGAAAAAGTCATGCACGACCCTTTTTTGTGCACAGAAAAGGGATGGAAAATCGAGAGTTTACAGTGTGTATTTTTTTATAAAAATTTACAATGTTTTTACTACGTTTTATTTTTTCAAAATTTTTAAATAATTTCAAAAAATTTTTCAAAATCTTTTAAGATTATTGAGTTTTTTTAAAAACAATTTTAAAAAATTTTAAAAATTTTTAGTCTTTAATTTGAAAAATTTTGACTAATTTCGAGTAGCGGGAGGCAAAAAAAATGGTGTATCCTCCCGATGCGTAGAAATATTCAACTTTCGATTCATTTCGAAATCAATTTCTTTTTCATGCAGATTTTGAAAAAAATTATTAATGTTACCAGGAAATGAATATTAAAATGTTTGTACCATGGCTAAGTAGATGATTTCAGCTTTGAGAAATAATTACTTCCGAAGCTGCTTTTTAAATGAAAATAAATATTTATTTGATTCTATTAAAGTAAATGTTTATTTCAGTTTAGGAATTTTTGCAGTGTGTATATTTTAAAGTTACATTTCAATCCTCTTTCTCTCATGTGGAATTTCACTCGTTAGTTTTCTACATCTGGAGAAGTCACACATCTGATATGTATGTATGTACGCAGAAAAATTATTAAAATATTATACTTTATTAAGTTTATTAACAATTGAAATCAAATTAATTTTCTTACAATATATAACAGATTACAAAACAGATTATTAATTATTATCTCTTTATTTGCGCAACATCACTCTTATCAGAAGCTAGCTATTTGAAGAACAAAAAAGAATAACACAAAAGAGACAGGGTAATCAATCGCTCAAAAAGAAAAAAACTCAACGCTGAAACAAAAGTCGTGTCAACAGAATTTCATCAAGCGACGGCTACACCCCGTGGCGGCATCCTCATAGTAACAAAAAAAAAAAAAAAAATAAGAAAACGCAATATTATTTGTACAGTCACCCTCAAAGGCAAATGCGCAGCAACAGTCATATGTATACGTGCAACTATTATAGGAAACGAATTGCGCGTCGAGAACTGGAAGAGTGGCATGAGGAGCAGCTCTATGTAATATACATATACGTAAAAACGTTTAACTTTCAAGTACACTCGTTTATATTTTTACTGGAATTTGTATAAAAAATGGTTGAATGCCATTAATGATAGATATTATATATAATGATATTTTAAGTAATTATTTTGAGAACTTCCCTATAAAAAATGGATGACCGGATGTTGTAAAGCCAAAATAAACGTCTAACTGTTGATAAATAATTAATATTAACTATAATATCCAAGTAATAGGTTTGTAAAATTTAAGACGCGTATTTAATTTCAATCTGTATAATCCTAAAACATTATTATCATTTTGCTAAACAAATTGATTCAAAAATATAAAAAAATTTTGTCTTTTTGTTAATAACATTTTTTTTCATTTATACTTGATTTACAATTTTACTACTCATACATCATTGGAAAGGGTGGGTATCAGTTAGTAGACCGGGCACGCATGATTCGTCAGAAAATTAGATTTTTAAATATTCGAATTTAAAGTT
>UELX01004636.1:0-16833 GCA_900480035.1 Eupelmus urozonus | reverse complement strand
TATCACGGTGTAGAAGTAGTCAGCGTGAAAATTTGTTTTTAATAATTTTATTTATTGATGTGTACAATTAAACAAAGTAATAATTATCTGGTGTAAAGCCTCTGTGTAGAGCTAAAATGTGCTCAATATCACTGCTATCAAAAATTTTATAGTAAATATTTTTTGTTAGCCGTACTTACGTCATTTATTTCTTTTTTTTTTTTAATTTTTGTAACTGTACAGCGCTTTGCTTTATCCCTTTTTAAAACAGTATCGCGTTACTCAAAGATTTTTGCATTGCTTTTAAACGCCGTGCTATGCGAGTATCTTTTGTTGTCCGGACACGTGTTACTTTCTCAACAGGTATCCTCAAATATAGGATAAATACCAAGGGTTAAAATTACGCGGCGATAAAAAAAGTCACATGCAGTATTTACGTATCACACTATAGCTCATTAATTTATGTAATAAAAATAATAAAATAAAAATACCTTTACAAAGTAATAAAATTTTTCAACAAATAATATTTTTACTTTATAAGAACCATATAAAATTATTCATAGCCAGCCATCTAGCAGCAATTCTTTCTACTATTAATAACAGCGCGCAATTCCCATCATCCAACTAATCGTTTAACAATCACCTACAATAACCAAACCTCTCGCTAAACCGCAAATCCGCAGTCCCATAAATCTCCCCGAGCAATAACACCGGCGTCCCTCCTATCAAAACTCTCCCTCAAAACAGCATTCTTCCTCTCTCCGACAGTACCTCTCCTGCAGTAGCCCCGCTCTCGATATATAAATTCCCTGCTTGCGGCGAAGAGCGAGCGCAGAGGAGGGGGAGGAAGAGAAGCAGCCTCTACGTCAGAGGCCGGTATTTATATATCCGCGCTCGAGGGAGAGAGAGAGAGAGAGGGCAATTCCGATCGATAATCCCACTTTCGGCCCTGCGTCTCTCTCGCTCCTCGCTACGGAAATGATCTCGAGAGGGAGAGATGGCTCGTTGCAGCGCTGCCTGAGTCCGGATCCGGCCGAATGAACCCGCGCTCGCCCGAGAGCCGCGCATAACGGGGAGAAATCGATTTCCGGCTTTCTGGAGCACGAGTCGCGTTTACGCTTCTACTCTCCGCCCACCTCTACCCCCTTAGATTCTATCAATCCTCTTTGCAATTATTTCGGATAACCATGCTCCAGCCCAATACCTTTATCAAATCCAGCCCCGTCTGTTCTTTGTAAAAAGCGAAAATAGCCGGCCCCTTGCAGCAGCGTGGCTGCAGTCGCTCTAGCGTAAACGGGCTTATCGAGCCGCAAGCTCCCGGCTCTCGCGCTTGCGCGCGGGCCAGTAGTTTCTCTCCTTCTCGCGCGCGCTCGCAGTGCTAGAAGGAACATGGCCGCGCGCAGCAGCCAGCCCGGGCTGCTGTCTCTCGCGCTGCAACGATGAGAGGAGGCTGGATCCGAGCTGCTTTGGTGATGATCTGACGAAGGCCGAGACGAAAGTGCATCATGCCACATGGGCTGAGCTTTAGCTTGTTCCTGTTACTGGGGATGCTGCTGGCTGGCTGTTTTGCTGTTAAGTCTGACAGTGAGTATATGGACCTGGGGCAGGTGTGGCTTTTTATTTGGTTTGTTGTGGTGGGTGGGTTGTTTGGGTGGTCGGAGGGAGTTTTGGAGTGTGTGGATGTTGTTTTATTTTTGGATGGTTTGGGAGTTTTAAGTTGGGTTTTGGGAGATTTTTATGGGACGTGGCGAGATGCTGGGATCTGTTGTGATAGAGGGGGCGTACGTCAGAAAGATAAGTGCGGGACATGCGCAGTGGAAAGTTTTTGTAAATCCGCAGTTTTAAACTTTAATCTTATCGGGAATAGACTTATCATTAACGTTTTTTTTTTTTCGTAGTATACTGAACATTTAAGTTTTACTAATTTTTTTTATTATTAACTGTATTTAACACAAATTTATACGCGTAACTGCTCTGCGCGTTGTAGAGTACTGACACGGTGGTATTATAGGAGCAATTGTTGCTTAATAGATGAATTTAAGTACACCGCGTCGTAAACGATAACGTTGATTAGGTTGTTAATGCTTTACGGGTTACTAAAATTAAGCGTTTTACATTTTAAAATTCAACATCAAGCGCGAAAGAATCTTTATGAATTTTTTATGGTTTATTGGAACGAGCATAATGAATGTTATCGCATTAAAATATCACATTTTCCTTTTTAATACATTAATTTAATGCGCAACATTTTACGATCAGTTATCGAAAGTGCAAAATAAAATTCTTTAACGACCAATACGCATTAAAATGTAAATATTTGAATATAAAGTAAGGAGGGGGATTTATCTAGAGACAAGATACGGATATACTGAATAATGAATATTCTTTTAGGTCAGTTGATGTCAAAGGAGCACAGAACGCACGCGGCGTCAGAAAGAAAGGATGATTTATGGTGTTACCAATGTGACACCATCGGCGAAGGTGAAAGTTGCGTCAATCTCACTGGGAACCACAGTTCGCTCATACAAAAGTGCAAAGACGATAAACGGATTTGCATGGTATTTATCCTTGTCAAAATATAGAGTTTTTCTCTATTCAAAAATATTCAATTCGAATTCACATTTTTCAAAAGTTATAAAAGTTAGTTATATTTTTATTAAAAACGTATGCTTTACGTTTTAAGATAATAATATTACGATTATTTTAGACTAAATTACTTTATTTAAATAAAGCAATTAAAGATTTGAAATATAAAGTTTAACTAGTAAATTTTTTTTTATATAACAATAATAACAATAATAATATCCATAATCTTATTGTTAGTCAAGCTTTAACTATTCCTCCGCTACTCTCATTGCAGGTAAAGCGTTTCTCGTACACAACGAGCACAGAGAACTCAACATCAGTGCCAATGATGTGGGGCCTCGAGCGCAATTGCACCAACAAGTGCGAGCCCGGCTGCATCGTAATCGGCGAGCGCACCAAGCTCTACGCCTGCACTGCCTGCTGTGAGAAATCACTCTGCAATAGCGGCACCGGCCGAGCCGCCCGGCCCGCCCACGCGACCAAAGAACTCGAGTTCTTCCTCGCCCTGTCGCTCCAGATACTGCTCACCGTCACCCTCGCGCCCTCGTGACATTGACTCTCTCGAGCTCTTGTATTATATTTTACATGAATAAATGACGCGAAGTCTAGTTTTTATTACGGACGATCGTTGTGTGTCTATCTTTGAATTATTGCTTCAGTACCTGCAGAAAAGTACCTAAGAGGTTGTAGGGCCGTCTGTGAGACGGTTTTTTTGGTTTTCGGAGGGTTTTTCTGTTAAGTGCGTAAGGCATTTGAGAATTGTGATAAATCAATATCAATTATATAGTTTATAAGCGTGGCCAAAATATATATAATATATTAAAAGTGTGCATGATGGATTATGGACACAATTTTTCAAATTTCATTTACAGATTTTTAAGTGTCACTATTTTAAAGTGTAGTGGAGGTGGTATAGAATACAGAAAAATAAAAATAATGCAGCTCTGAAAAATGAATAATGATATTTTCTATTCCTCAAGTATAAAGTGTACCCCGTAGTCTGTTTATGTCTCGTTCAATTTTTGTTTTAGTGCAGCTTTAAACACTTTTTTTGAGTTTTCGAGCAGAAAAGTTTGTTTTATAACCTTTTACCCGTGCAAGACTGATGAGATTCTAAAATTGACTTACAACTTTTTACAGAAAAGTTTTAGTCGGCATTCTTGTTTTTGAATTATTCATCAACCATAAAACGGATAGTACATGTAGAATAGTCTTTATCTTTCTAATTTTTTAAACAAAATGATTAAAACAAATTTTAAATTTTTGCTAGTCTGAATTTTAATTTAAAAATTTTTTAAAAATAATTATGGTATTTTTGCAGTAGTTAAAGTTTGGATGACTTTAACTAAAGATTAATTTATGGGAAGATCAGAATTTTCTCCATTCAACTTATTGCTTCTTAGAAATTTCAGTTTCTGTCTTTTTGTAAGAACGCGCATATAGCCAAGGAATTCTAGAGTAAGCTTTCACAGAATTGTACTTAATCTCTTAACGTCATCTAGAATTTACCAAGTTCTTAACAAGAGGAAAGATAGTGACAGATTGAGTTTATGGTTGATTTTCAGAATTTCCAGCGGTCATTGTTCTTTTCCTATTACATCAATTTACTTCCCATTAGCTCGTTACGACTAGCTTGTAGTAAAAACATAAATTAAATTTTAATAAAATCGTAAATAAAATTAAGTATAAAATATTCCCTTTTTGTAAAGTAGAGTGATACTTCCATTGCTCTCGAAATTCAGCGATAATCTCGTGTCCCTGAACCTTGAGGACTTGGTCTCTCTCGTCATTCAAGCTGCGAGGCTAACGAGATAAAAACCGTCGCAGCGTAACTAGCTCACTCACGGAATTCCCTCTCCCTCGCTTTTGCTACCTTGAGCGACGTTATCCCTAATTAAATAATTTGTGCGATTACAAAGATTCGCGAAGATCCGGGCCTCTAGTTGGGAACTTTAAATTGATAAGAGGCTTTGATTGTCCGGCTAAAAAGGAAAGCGGATTCTCGACGGTTAATGGATTTAGGAGGAGATTGTAGTTATTTGGGATTGACAAAACTTGTGGTAACTATACAAACCTCTTTGTAGTATGCAAGTGTTTTAAATTTCTTTTAAATTTATAATTTTAAACTTAATTCAAATTGAACTAATTACTTAAAAAATTAACAGTTATTGCTTACATTTATTTGAAGAAATTTTCGAAGAACCATTTTAGTCATTCAATAAAATAGTCATTAAAACTTATTACATCAACGTCATTACTTTATGAAACTAAACTCAAAATTCAACAAAGCCCAAAAAGTTAAACACTTACAAAACCACGACACCGTGTCACAGGGCCTCATCAAACAAAGCCAGCCGAAACGCAGAAAGTTCCCCGTGAACGGCAAATTTACCCCATCAAGCTGCGGTCTCGCTGTGTGACGAAGCTTCAGCATCGCCTCGCGGCGGTCTGCAGCCGGAGAGAGAGCAGCCTATTTCAAGAGTGCTTGGCCGCGTGCAGTTCTCTCCGCGTTTTCTCGCATATACAGGCACTGGCGAGCTGCGAAGATCGACAATTGCCTTTGTCGCTTGCTCCGCGGCGCGCGTGACGTCTTTTAGAAGCTGCTTATTAAATATAATCAAGCGGCAGTCCGAGGCGTTCGCGAAATTCCGTGAATAAAGTTCGGTTTAATTAAATTCGAGACGCCTGTTGCGCCCGCTCGCGCGCCTCGCTTGGAATTATGGCTGGCGCGCTGGCTTGGGGATTAATCGAGTTGGCTTTTTTGAGTTTTCAAGATTTTCTTTGACGGGATACTTTTTGATGATAATAATAATAAGCTTATATTTATTAAATTTAAAATTTTAATATTAACTTTTTTTTAATAAATTTTAATTTTAATTTTTTTAATTTCAATTTTTTGTTTTGTTTTTCGACTGCAGTAGACTTAGAATATTATTGATGTTGCAGTTTATTTAGCATCTATTTTGAATTTTTGTCGTGGGTTTTAGTTATCTATGCAATCTTTTTAAAAAAGTGTTGCAATAGATGGATGTAGGAGATGTTTCCGATCAATCTTAGCGGAAAGTTATTTCGATAGCTGCGATAGTTGGTCGTTTTAAACTTCGTTATATTGTGATCGACGACAGGTGGTTAAAATATACTTTCGTAGTTGATAAAAACTTTCAAATTTATAGCTTACAGTAGATACATTTTCTTTTTTGACTATTTTTATTTAAAAAATTCTTAAATTGTCGGCAAGTTTCGTAATATTGATGAATGGTTCGCGGTGTCGAAGGTCACAAGGGTTTACTAGGATTAGTTTAAATGGCCTATTGTATCAAATGAAAAAAACAGATGCTTCATTGTATTCCGTGACAGAGTTTTACGTGTTTTCCGGTTAAATCGAGGTTATTGCTTAATCTAACGCTGGAAAAATATTGAGCAAGATTTCGGCCGTTCTAAATTTGTATATTATCAAAGCTTGTAAATTAAGAGCATATATTTATCATGTCTTCAGTGGTGAAGTGAAATTTTGTTTTTTTGGATTACTGCGATGTAGCCGTAATGTTGAAAATGTACGACAGAGATTAATTAACTTTGTGGTGGTAAATTATTTATGCAGCATGTGCAGCGATGAAAATACGCAAAACTCGAAAGATAAATTTAAACGATCGCATGAAATTTAATTGTACGGCTGGAGATTAGTAGCCATTCTATTTTTATTAGAAGTGACAGTCAATTTTTATGTGATCGGAAAAGTATGTATCTCTTTCGGTTAAATCCAATTGGCTTAATTTAAAAAGAATACGATCTTCAAATCAGTTTAGACGAGAAATGTCACGTTAATCAAACCAACGAGCTATAAAAAACCTTAGAGACAAAATTTTTCAAATTGAAACACATTGAGCAAGACTATGTGAAAAATGCACTCTGTAACATCGCGATTAGTTCATCAGACAGCACAAAAATTCCCATGCTCCGAAAAATCACGCCATCGCTCTAAAAATACTCCCAAATCAAAGCTCTCACCCTTCCAAAAAACCCACAACAAAAAGCCATCAATTTCGGCCTGAAACCCGCTCTCCGAGTAAACAAAAAACATGAAAATGGAAAAAAGCTCCGATTCTCCGGCTGGCCGCGCGTGAGAATTTAGAGTAGTCGTGTAGCCAAAAGGAGAAAGGCTCGCGTCGGCACCGCAACGTCTCGTCTGCTCGGTCTCTCCTCTCGGCGAGAGCGAGAGAGGGAGGGCGTGTTCCCGAAAGAACACTGACCGCTCTATGCGATACACACACGCCGCCGCCGCTTCTCGCTCTCTCGCGCGCATAAAGCTGCCATTATTAGAATGCCTCGCGCGAGAAGAGAGAGGGATAGAGAGAGAGAGAGACTCGTCGTCGACGAGAGCGCGTTTTAAACTTATACACAAGCGCGGCGTCTCAGTCGTCTGCGCGACGGGCCCCCATGAACGCAGGGAGCTTTCGGGCGCACATGTGCGCGCCGGCCTAATTTCGCCGTAATTAGGCGAATTTTCGCGCTCGCTGCTTTTCACAGAGCGCGCGTGCGCCGGCAATTGTTTTGCCGACTCTTTTTTCTCGCCAAGAGAGACGAAGTTGTAGGTCAGAGCATCGCTGGCATCTCGAGTGCGCGGCGCGCGATCGGAATTTTTTTCATCCGACCTCTCTTGCTTCGGCTCTCTCAAGTGTTTGCAATTACTCGCGCGTTCTATTTATTTGCCCCGAGAGAGCTTCGAGAGCTCTTTTATATATTTAAAATGAGGAGTTGTCGGTTCTGCTCTCAGTTCTTACCGACGAGCTGATTAATCGATTCGCGCTGCGGAGCTGCGGCTCCAGAGGATCGCGGATGATTTAGCGCACGGGGGGATTAAAGTTGATGTATATGACTGATGATTTGCCGGATTCGAGAATTGTTCAAACAGACGCGTTAACCTGTCAGCGTGAGAGTGCGCGGGTTAAACTAATTTGTCAGTTTGTGAAAATTGAAAAATTGCGCCGGATGCGCTCTCATGGTGAACGCTGAGTGCTTACCGAGAAACCGTCCAAACAATTTAAATGTTTTCGCGGAGAATTCGAGTAAATAAATCAAGTGTTTTAGAGCGGACCACCTTCCACCAGAGTGATTTATTACACGTGTTCCTCCTAAAATTATTCCAACAACAGACGGAGCCAAAAAATGCCTGCTAAAAGCTCTCTCGCCACGCATCCTCTACGCACTTAGTGAAGGAAAAAAGATGATTGCATCAGTGACGGGCTGGCGCGAGCCGACCGCCGTCCTCCAGCAGAGCTTCGTCATCCTCTTGGCTCTGCTTCTAGCCAGCGTCGGCGCTCATCACCAGCGCTATCCCAGAGTCGTCCACCCACGCATCATCTCTCACGCCGAGCTGTCTAGGGACCGGCGCTCGGTACCCCTGGCCAACGAGCGGAACCTCCAGTTTGTTTCTCTGAACGACTGGATCCTGAAAACCGAGCCCAACCGCGAGCTCGCCTTCTCCCCGAAGTTCAGGGTCGAGTGGTCTGGTTCTCCAGCTTCCTCCGAACCTCTGGACGTAGCTGATGCCTGCGAGAGTCGAGAGGGCGAGATCCACGGCTGGGAGGGCAGCTCTAAGGTGATCCTCACCCGCTGCCACGACGACTTCTTTGGCCTGGTGAACCTGGAGAACCGAACCTACCTCGTCGAGCCGCTCCTCGACACGAAAAGCGGCGAGCACCTGCTGTATGAAGCTGATTTCTCGAGGAGCAGGCGCGAGGCTGCCTCTTCGGCCGCGTCGATTTACGAGGCCAGTCGGCGCTTTTACAACCTCAGCGGGGACACTTTCGCCTCGGAGAATTACGAGGACAGCCCGGATCTGCTGAGCGAGCGCAGCGAGCTGGGCAGGAACAACGAGCTGGAGAAGCCGGCCCAGGAGCTGCAGGAGCAGGAGGAGGACGGGCTGGGCTACTTCTTCGACAGGAGCTGGCAGAGGGAGAGATTGCCGAGTGAGTGTTGTCGATAGGAGGATTTTATGGGAGCGATGATTTTACGAGCGGGGACGCTTGAGAGGGCTATAAAAGAGGAGGGACAGGGATGGTCGGCTGAGGTTATTGGCTGCCTTTGCTACTTATTGGAGGATTTTTCGGGTTGGGGAATTAGTTGGATGGAGGAGATATTAAATGTTGAATGTTGTGTTATGGGTCTAGGGTAATATTGAAGTAGGGTTTGAAGTTGGGGTAAGATTAGAGAGAATTAAGCAGTGAAAATGTACATAATTATTAATTAAATGTTTATTAAGACTTGGAAAATAGTAAACGCTATTTTTATATTGTTAGGTTTATTATTAATTATTTGAATGATTAGTAAATTAGTTCCATTTATCTTAGGTAAAAAATATAAATTTTCATAGTTAAAAAACAATTATATTTCACATATACGATCTACTAAAAATGAACCATGACAAATGTACATTGATTTAATTAGACTAAATCCAAAGCCACAAACTAACTGGCCAACTTTTCCAATAGCTAGGAAAACAATAAACAAGTTTTCATCTCCAAAGTGGCTGGAACTTGCGATAGTGGCGGATTACTCAGTCATTGATTTTCACGGATCGCGAGTTCAGCAGTACATTTTAGCTCTCCTCAACATCGTAAGTATCGAGCTCATCGATTAATCATTAAACTGTCCTATACGACTATTTTTATATCCGCAATTAACGATACTTTAAAAAGGGGTTAAATTGAATTATAAGTTTAATAGAGCGGCCGCGTTAATACGAAAAGTTAAGCGGCTCAAGAAGCCGAGGGATCAAAACGATTAAGAAGTTCTCTGTCGCGCCGGAAGGCTTGAAAAGTTAAATCGCCCTTAGCATCGTGTTGATAAGCGCTCAACTTGAAATGTTTCACGATAAATTCGTTAAAGCCCGCGGTAAAAGCAATTTTACGACACAGTTAAATTTTACTTAGTTACCCTTATTCACGAACTTTACTCTTCCCCCATTCTGTTACAGGTCAGCGCAATTTACAAAGATCCCTCCCTCGATTCTAATATGCAGCTCGTTGTGGTAAGGATGATCTTGTATGCGGATAAAAAGGATGGAATGGTAATTAACTTTCTCTTTAAACAATTTCTAAATTCGAGGTGATTAAACTATCCCTAGCAAAAAATATTGCGTGACAAATCACGTGATTTTATGAAACAACAAATTATTGTTTTAACAATGTTTTAATTAATTTTAGAACATGATATTTTGTTTTATAATACAACGTGATTATTTTTGCTAAGGATCTTAATAAAACTTAAACGTAACCTAATAATCAGCAATAACTACATTCGAGCTTGAATTACAATTTGCGCAAAACAAAATTTAACGCAACGCTGAATACTAAACTAAGCCAAGCACTTTACACCTCCGACAAGTACAACGCGCGAGTAAATTGGCTCGGTCGCAGGTGCATCACGGCAACGCGCGTCGTTCCCTGGAGAACGTGAATAAGTGGAACCGCAAGCTGCTCAACTTATCGAACGAGACCTACGACGTGGCCGTGTGGCTCACCAGGCTGGATATCGGTGGTCCGTCCGGCTACGCGCCCGTCTCCGGAGCTTGCGATCCCTCCAGATCCTGTGCGCTTAATAGGGACGAGGGGCTTACCAGTGCGTTTATCATCGCCCATGAAGTCGCCCACATGTTCGTATGTTCTTAGATTTGACTGATTGATTTGCCAATTATGTTTGATTTGATTTTAGTAGTATAGATGTTGTTTGATGTGGCCTGATGGTTGTTATGTTTTTAATGGAAATAGATTAGGTCTTTCGCATGATGGTGACAAAAACTCGGGGAATACCTGCGCCAGGGAAGCGGCGAGGGGTAGCATCATGGCACCGATGGTCGCGGCTACTTTTCATAACTTTCGCTGGTCGACTTGTTCCAGAAAGGAATTTCATCGAAGAGCCAAGTATGATTTCACAAGTTAGAATAAAAATTCTTAATTTATTTACATAAGTTTACTTTTTTATAAAAAAAAGTCATTAATGGTACTTTTAACAAACTTTTATACTTATGTACCTAAATTGTTAACAAAAGAGTAAAGAGTGATAAGATAAATGATAAAATTGTTAAATTTAAATTGAACAAGAAAAAATATTATATTTCAGACACTGGTCGTGCCTCTTAAATCGCCCGAGCGACGATGACTCGCCGGCGATAGTAAAAGGCAGCCTAAACGAGGTCTTCAGCATGGATGAACAATGCAGGATGGAATTTGGCGAGGGGTACGTACTTCTATACATTCTTGCCATGTTTAAATAGATGCAATACCTTATTCCTCAAAATTTTTCATACCGCGCTTGGGTCCCAAAATACAAGAGTAAAATAAAGCAATTTTCTTGTATAATTTTGCTAGTAACTAAATTAATAAAAATTCACCAAATTATATATTTTTTGTAATTAGATTAAAACCAATTCCAACTAAAATATCCTCTTCAAACCTCACACACTAAAACCTAAAAATAGAGTAGAAACACTCCACAGATTTCACATTCACTTTACGAGCACAGCCACACACCAAAGTTTTTCGCGCGAAATTAAAAAAGCTTTAATTACCTCCATCAGCGCGGCCTCTGTCACACAAGCATTGAAAACGCAGGTGCATAGCGGTCGAATTCAAGCCTCGCACTCGTACACATATAATTCTCCATCGGCGCCATTCAATGCACTCGCTGTAATGAACTAGCGCTCGCGCGGAGCCATGAGAGCGCGCGCAGGCACATACGTCATTAAAACTCGTTCGAGGTGCCGAGGCAAGCTAGAGGGATCAGCGATTCGTTTGCTGAAAGTTGCACTTCTCTATCGCCTCGTAACTTTGGCGCGCGCGTAGGTGGAGGGGGGAGCGAGGGGGATGGAATGAAAGGTGCACTTAAAAGACGCGTTACGGTCTGACGGTGTGCGACGGAGGGCTTTTTATTTTGAAGTTGCGAGAGATAAAATTAGCTTTGAAGAGGGAAATAAAGAAATGGCTTTTTGATTATTCTGAGAGGGTTATTGAAACGCTTTTTATAATGTGCAATGCATTAATTAAGAATTGACCATTTAAATTATTGTTAGATTTTCTTAAATTTTTTTGTTGATTAATTAAATTTGGTAATAGAATTTATTTAATACTATCTTGCATTCTATATAAAGAGTAATATTAAAATAAATTACTTTACAAACTGTCGTTACCATATTATATTAGTAATAAACGATTTAAAAAATATAATATAACAAAATAAAAGCAAATTGACTTTATTCTTTAGAATAACAGTTTCATCTTGAAGGAAACTTTTCAGATCCTAGTTTGTTTAGTATTATTCTCTATTTTATTCGAAAAATAAAGTCTTTTATAAAAATTGAAAAGTGGTAAAATTAACAATGTAATCTATTGATATCTTTCAATAAATTGATTATTAAATCTTTATAATTTACTTACAGCTATTGCGAGAGCTTTTGATGTTAAGAATCTCATTAAAATAATAATAATTCCGTAAATTCTTTTCTAAATACTTTATTTACTAATAAGATAAGGCAAAGATAAATATGACAACAAACAAATAATACAGTTCTTGCAAGCATTAACAGTATCAAATGAATCCAGCAGTTAGGAAAGTTGAGAAAATGCTGGGTAAGCTTGACGCACAGCTGCTGCGGGAAGTAACACATAGTAAGAGGAAAGTGAAGACAAGACATAAAGACGAGAGCGTGTTTCAATGGAGTCTCTTTCCTCAATTTCCTCGACTACGGCATTCGTGTACAGTAAACTTCTTCCTTGAGTGTAAACTTTAAGAGAAAGAGAGTAGCTCGAATGCCTCTCAAGTGGATCTAAATATTTTATTGACTTTAGAGTAGCAATAAAATTTTATAAAATGCCATTCGTCTAATTTATTTAATTGAGCGTACACTTGTCTTAATCTTTAAGTTATAAATATTTAAAAACAACAAATACTGCAGACTTAAAACTTTGAAAGCTCTCTTCAAAAAACGCAGTGTGCATGCAAACACTCCAATAAGCTTTCAACTTTAATTCCTCCCAACAACACAGATCCATAAGCAACTATCAGCCCTAATTAAATCGCGTAAACAAACTAAATTTAGCAGACAGCCTTTATTCAGTCAACTTGCTCGTCACCATAAACTCATTACCAAGCGCATGAAAATACTCCGGGCGCAATAAACGGCCGGAAAAGCTCGCAACTGTCTTCCCTGCTTGCAAACGGCGTTAAAAAGCTCTTTGGGCCGCTGCTGGCGTGTTTACAGATATAGCCGATGCAGGAATCTGGAGCCGTCGAATCTGTGCGCGCATCTCTGGTGCGGCCGGGCCAACAGCTCTCAGGCCTGCAAGACGAAGAAGGGACCGCCGCTGGAGGGAACATTGTGCGCCGAAAATAAGGCAAGTAGCGCGCGAAAGAGCTTAATGACCGGAGCAGCTGACTTCGCGCTTGCGAGCGCGGACGATGGAATAATGGCCGGGAGTTAATTACTCCACGGTGTCTGGAAACTTAGGATGCGTTTAGAGATTCTGTGACTGGTTGTGTGTGGCTCTGAGTGTGTGTGTGCGTTTTGATGTTGGTTTTCTTGAATGTTTTGGTGAAGGAGGATTGGAGTTTTTGATAAGTAGACGGATAAAAATTTATTGGCCGTGCAAAATATTACACGTATATAATTTTGTATGGATGAGTTTTAGTTTATTTTGTTATACAAATATATAGATGAGAAATCAAAATTGAAATTATTATGTGTTTTTATTCGTTTAAATAACTTTCTTAACATTGACTAGACAAGTAAATATAAATCTTACTTACAGTGGTGTGTAAACGGTATTTGCGAGTCAATCGATCAGAGACGCTCCGAGCCGAGTCCGCTGGTCGTACGCGGCCAGTCCCATGCGGAAAATACCTGGGCTTCCTGGAGCTCTTGGGGCGACTGCTCGAGAAGCTGCGGTGTCGGTGTACAGTACAGGACACGGCAATGCAACGGCGCGTAAGTCTATGCTTCGCAGGAGAGATTAATTACTTAAGGTTAAGCTGGATTCTTGCTGGAACTTTGTGAAATAGTGCAGTTGCTGAAAGATGTGTAAAGTTAATCGGCTGTTTTTTTTAAAGAAATTCGACTACTTTGGAGAATGTTGGGTGGGAATTAAGGGATGAAAAGTTTAAAGGACACTGTGTTGATTTCGAAGAATCTTGTGTATTCATGACCGTCGAAGGAATTTCGAACTTTAAATTAATGTTGATAAAGTTTTAGCAAAATTTTAATTAATTCGAAACTGCATTTAAGCTATTAATCTTCAGCTTACCGTGCTTAATTTAAAATATAAACTTGGACTATAAAATGTTGTCTTAATGTCAGCTTATAATTTTATTCAAAGAAAAAATCAATCTTTTTTGACAGTTGCGAGGGCGAGTCGAAGGAGTTTCGGGTTTGCGATCTGCCGGCATGTACAAACTTTGTGGATTTTCGGGCTCGTCAATGTTCACGATTCTTCCGTGAGCACACGGGACTGAGGAAAAGCCCTTTTGATGGGAATGGCACGTGGCTGCCTTACGAGTCCTTCGATGGCGGTCCTAGTTGTCAGCTGGTTTGTTACAGAAGGGAGGCAGGAGAGATTTTTCATACTGGTCTGGACGTGGAGGACGGCACGCCCTGTTCGTATGAGACGAGTGATGTCTGCATTGATGTGAGTTTTGTTTATTATTTTTGGACATTACAATTTTTAAGATTTAATAATTCTGAAGGAAATTAGTGTGTTTTGGACTACGATTTAATAAACGTAGCTTCAATACATCAAATATTGCCAAAAAATAAATATTAACTAATCATGTCTCTAAGTATTTGATTAACACGTTAACGAGAAAATCTCGGTAATATTCTACTAGGGGCTGTATTGCGACAAAATGATTGAATGAAATTTTGCTAATCTCTCTAATTTTATGAGCAATCCTTATTAAGTAAAGAGATAATTTTAACTAAAACAATTATGTTACAAATATCCATTTGTAAGCAGATACAAAGAAATGATACATGCAAGTTACACCTAGAAAATTATAGATATTATAGTATGTATCTCAAAATGTTTAGAAACGCTTAAAGATATTCATCTTAAAAATTTGGATTTTACTCCTTTAATAGTTCTAATTTCTCCGTTTTTTGGAGATAAGCCCGATTCCGTCCATGTCCCATTAGGAATCGGCTAAAACAAAATTACCTCCTTATGCTGATGCTGGTCAGCTCAGCGAGCTATTCAAACGAGCGAGAATTATGACAATTCTTGTTTCCTTAATAGCCTCCATTCTGCTGATCTGATGCTTCGCTCGACAAATTATCTTTTTTTTCGGTTGCCTGAAAGTCAATGGGTACTATAAATGTTACAATTAGCATCGTCGATTCGGAGATTGTATGTTAAAAGCCATAGATACGAAGGGCTCCTCTACGTTGTACTACAGCTAGCCACTCATGTTATTTGTCGAACTCCAGTGTATCCGCCCTTATCTGCGCTACAACATAACGGATTCCGATAAATTTACTCTTAAGTGATGTAGTTAGTGATGTAGCCATATATGCCACCTTTTTTGTTCTCAATAGATGAACTTGCTTCGAGAAGGCGTGGTTTTAGGGGCTGCTCCAGAAATTTCCGGGTTTTTCAGTGTTATTGAAAATGAACAGAAGACGGTATAATGATGATGTTTCTACTGTCTGTTTATCCTTGATGATCAGCTTTATCTTCCTATATATTAAGTATTCAGCAAGTGACTATCTTGTAGTTCCGTCCCCATACATATATATATATTTTTGTATCGTTTTGTCGTATATTTATTATTCTGTATAAATATAATAGTAGTATATAGTTACAATAATTGTGATGATTTTTGTAAATAATTTTATGCACCTAGGGAGCAAAAGAAAAAAATATTCCAAATCACATGGAAATTGTTCTAAGGCATTTTTTGTTTTGTTCCATGATGCTTACACTATTTTTTCTCTGGCATAGCCAAAATCACAATTTTATATTTGCGAACGTCAGTCGCAGTAAGAAAAAGTAGTGCTTTCAATTCGCTAGGCAAAAAAAGATACAGTCCTGCATTTGCCAATATTAAATTTGATTAGATTTTCTACAAATCAAATTGCCAAACAATTTAAATGTAATTGCTAATTATTATAATTATTTAAATCACTTATTGTAGTAATATTCTTAGCTTTATCTGTTTACAATAAAATATTGCAATTCAAAAGATTTAGAATGATGTTATTGACCATTGTAATAACAATAATTGCTCTAGCTTTGAACATTCAAGATTTCCTGGGGTAGATGAGAATAGAAATGAGATCAACCCTTTAGCCCTGACTTAATTAATTTTACTATTTAGATAAGATGAAATCCATATCTAGATTGGACAGTTTGTTTATCAGTCTCAAATAATTAATTTGTATTGATTTGATTCGTTCCCTGTTTTCAGAAGAGCCAACCAGAGCATTACCATATATTATGATATTCAAACTTTATTTATTCTTCCAAAAATCCGCTGGGAGACCTAAAAACTAATACCTACGTAATAACAAAAAACTCCTCTGACGCAACCAACAACCTCCACATCCCCCTCCTCCTCAAACTCTCCATATCAATAATCCTCCACCTCTCGCTTTTAGGGCTCCTGCCGTCCGATGGGCTGCGACGGCGTGTTAGGCTCTACTCGCAGCCGAGACGCATGCGGCCAGTGCGACGGCAACAACTCCACCTGTGAAAGCGTCTCCGGCAAGTTCCAGCGGAAGCTACGCCGAGGTATGTGCACGTACGTCTAGCCTCTTCCTCCGCGATCGATAATCGAATGCAGCGTACACAGTCCGCCCAGGTGAACTAGCTTAGCGGGACGCGTATACACGCGCAAACTCGATGAAACTTTGCCTGATGCGATTTCGAGGAGGGAGAAGTTCGAGGCGCGAGGAGCCGTATATCGGATGCGTCCAAGAGATGCCTGGCGCTGGTTTTAGTTTGATTGAAAGTTACGGATGGACTGTCCGCTCCGAGTGTCGCTTTTATGCGCCGAGATGGAGATAGACAGCGGGAGATGCGAGTTGGGAATGGAAATCGAAAGGAGCTGCTGGGGATTGCTGGGGCGGTGTTGTTCGAAGGGGTTGTTTTTGTGGGCGAGTGTGAGTAGTGGGGAGTGTGATTCGATAAATTGATGTACTGAGTTGAGTTTGTGGATAGTAAACTTTTAAATATTAATAAAACTTATAATGCTTTTTTTTTAAACGGTGATCATCGTAAC
>UELX01004635.1:0-16836 GCA_900480035.1 Eupelmus urozonus | reverse complement strand
ACCTTCGCTCTAACAGAGTCCTGAATGAAAATACTTGTAATTCTAATTTTGGTTTTTACTCTACAATAAATCGACTCAGGCGGTCATGGAATTTACTTCCAACTAGAATCTCTTCCTTATCTAATTTGCTTCAATTTAAGAATGCTCTTAGTCAATTAGTTACACAATATTAATATTTTATTTCTAGTGTTATATTTTTGTTATTGTAATGTATTTCTTTACTTATTATGTAAAGGGCTTATAGCCCGTTTAATTATTGTAAATAAATAAATAAATAAATAAATAAATAGTATGATTTTTGAATAAACATTTTTATTCAAATATACGTCTAACAACTAAAAGTGGCAGTGATTAGCTTACGTTTTATGATGATATCAAACTTATATTAAAATATTATGAAATTTATTTTATTATAAATTTTATTATTTTATATATTTTATAATAAGGTTTAGGGAACTTCTGAGGAATAGTATTACGGGTTTATTTGACGAAAATGAAATTACTTCATAGGAATTAAAGGCAATATTTGTTCACGTGCTTTTCCATGACAAAATTGGCAATATCGATAGAATGAAGTTACCTATGTCCGTGATTAGATTTCTAACTGAAAATTGTTTATGCGAAGGCTGAAATAGTGAAACCGCAAAACTTTCATTTTCTGCAGTTTATTAAATAATGTAGTTTAAAATATTTGCAACCAGTAAGAATTAAGTTATGATTATAAAAATTTCAAAAAAATGAATCTGCAACTTGGAATAGAAAACTCTCCTTTATTATTAGAGAAATCATAATTTTTTTTACTTTAAAACTAAATCTTTTTTAGACGGACAATGTCTTTAAATAATACAGATATTTGCGATCCATATTAATTTCTTTGTTCTTTCATTCAGTATAGTACTATACAGTGAGTCTTTCATCATTTTTAATCAACTATCATATAAAAATTCGTTTTTTTTAATATAATTTTTTTTAAGTATTCACAATTTTTTATCATTTTGTTCGTTAAGTAATTGAAATTTCGTTTATTTTAAGGTTTCTCGACCTTAATATCTTTTGAAATGTACTTTGAATAACTATTACAAGGGCATAATCTGAAGACAATAGAGAGTTCTATGTTTCATAGTTTAGCGATCTAATAAAAATCTTTAGAAAATGAGTTAAAAAATAAAAATAAGGTTTTTATTTAATTTTTAAATTATTTTTATAAAAGTGTTATTTGAAAAATTATTGAAATACTTTATATAACAAAAGAAACTAATAAAAATTATAAAATTTTCAAAAATTACCAATGTTTTGTACTTTATAATTTGTAAGATAAACTGTTGGCTTTTACTGAAGTTTGAAGCGTCAAAGCTTTTAGTTTTATAATTTTTTAAAGACGTTAAAGTATCTGGTTTTCTAAGATTGTCTACTTTACAGGTTACTCAGTAAAGTTTTCTGTACAAAAAGAAACTATTGATTTTCGTTGAAGGCTATATTGAAAACTTCTTTTTTACTTCATCTGAAATTTCGAAATGAATGAGCTAACGATGAATTTATTTTCCCAAGTTTATCAAAACATCCATCCAGCACACATCTAAAAATAAAATATTATTTAATAAAATTCCTCCCTCAATCCAAACGCATACTTTCCTAGCCCTCTACAAAAACTATTTCAAAATTTTCAATTAACTCTCAGCCATCTCTCTCCTCTCTCATCCGCACCAAGTTCATACATCATCTTCTCCTAGAAAAAAAAAGGCCTGATGAATTCACTTTATCCACACGCACACACACACACAAAACTTTACCTTTAGTTCTCCCGTGTACATAATACACAGCTTGCGAGCGGGCCACGTGAATGCCGCGCTCTATTGAGGGGTAAAAACAGGCGAGGCGAATCATTTTTAAAATTTCGCAGCCAGCCGAGCGAGCGCGGCAAAAAGGCTAGCGCCCCGCTCTCTCTCTCTAGCACCGAAAACTTTATCCAAGATTACGGCTCGCTTTGGGGGGCTGAGCTCACTGGCGCATGTCGTAAATACGTCGACGCTAGCTCGCTACGATGATGCGCCGAGTTTATTTAAAGTGTGTATATACGTATAGGCGGCATTACGCGAGCGAGCGTCTTGCGAGGTATATAGTTACGCTTTCTACTCTACGTGCCGCGTGACCCGAAAATGACAGTGCACAAAGGGGGCTTCGATTTATTAGCGCATACGCTTGGTGAATTTACGCTGGCGCTGGCTCTTTGTTTTCTTTTTTAGAGGCGAGAGCGGAGCGGAGGATGATGGGAGCGGAAATTGATTAATATATTTTTGACTAGAGAGGAAAAAGTGGGATTTTTCGATAGCGCGAGCGGGGGGTCGGGTTTGCATTTTTGTTGATTAATTTGTTTTGTCTTGTATGGATTACCGCTGGAGGATCGCTTTTTTTTTTACCTGGGGGTTGCTGTCGGGGTGGATTAGTTTTATTTCTGCGGAATTTTTGATAGGGAAAAGTAAATGTTGGTGAAATTAAGAATAACAGCTTTTTACTTATGTAAAGAGTAAACAAATTACCATTTTTATATTTATTATAAATCATCATCATTATTATTATTACCTTTTGTCATAATTTTAACCCTGGTAGAAATTTAACCATTTAAAATAGCTGAAGGCCAAGAAATAACTAGTTTTTATCGTACAAAGTATTAATTAGCTATAAAATAGAATTCATTTCCCTCAGAGACGAAACTAATCAAATCGCTGCTAAATATATTTAAATTCCAAATCCATTATAACATAGATCATTCTACACATTCTTGAATGATTTACACCCGTCACAATAAAAAAGTAATTAAACTGATACGCTAAATTTTATTTACATACCTCCCAAGATTAGCTCACTCGTAACAAGCGAACTTCTGTATCTGATCCTCCGCAATAAGTACATTGTAATTCCGAGATAAAACAAGCCTGCTTGTCGCATTAATTTCATAATCTCTAAAACTCAACGCACAAAACGCTCAAAACCCGCGCTATTAAAAAACCATTATCAGCCAGAAGCGAGTTTACGTTATAAAGAGCATTACAACTGCCTCGTCGTTATCGGCAAAACTTCTTAACAAACCGTGCTGCGAACTTTTTCCAAATCGACGCCGCTAGCCCAGGAGCAAAGCCTCCTTAAAGAGACAGCGCAACAAAAAAAAAACTTTCGCCCGCTCCCTTCATTATCAAACTTTCCGCGGTGTAAAAACAGCGCGAGATAGAGATCTCAAAGCTCCCGTCGCTGCAGTCCTCCGAGATGCTCTGTATAATCCGCAAAACCAAAGCTAACTATGTATAATTCTGAGACACTCGTTCACCTCCTTCCGCTTCCCTATCCTCTCTAAAGAGGACGCATAGTGTGCCCAAGACCTCGGGATGATGTTTACGACTCGCGATCTGATAAAAAAAAAAAAATGAGAGAGAAAGGAAGAGCAGCAGCGCAATATTTTCAGCCACCACGCCGTAAAAAATTACGAGGCTAGCCCCCCGCGTCATAATGGGCTTAGCTTTTATCAGCGAGTCGTATAAGGGCAGCTCGCGAGCGCTCGGCTAAAGAAGCGCGGAGTGTGTATTCTTGCTCGCGGCGAGTTTTAATAAAAGCCGAGGAGGAGAAGGATTGCGGACGGTTTTTCGGACGACGACGAGAGGAGCTACTCAATTTCTCGTTGGGCCGAGCACGAGTGCAGCTACGAGAGGGTTTTAAGGAGACGACTGGAGTGAGCTAACTGAGGAACGTACGTTTATTTACTTTCATTCGGGGATCGTATAACGTGGATAAACGTTTTCTTTGCGAGCGTTCGGTTTTCCTTTGGATTTGGCGGAGATGGAATTGATGGCTTGGGAGGTGGGGCTGATTAATCATTGATTCGGGCTGGTTTGCTTTTTTAATTTATTAAGAAAGTTTCGCGCGCAAGGGAGTTTTCTCTTTTGTAATTTAGGTTCGGCGGGGCGAGTTGATTAGGATGGGCGAAATAATTTTTTGAGATTTATTGGAAGCGAAGTGGTTGTTAAAAGTGCGTTTGTTTCAATTAAAAATGAATGAGCTTGCGGGTAAGGGGTGTCTCCTCTTTCCGTGAGTGTTTAAATTAAAAAGTTTGATAATATTTTTTAGTTGGTGAATTTGCAGTCATTTAAAAAGTCAATTTGTTTTCAAAGGTTTTTAATTATTTTTTTCACTGACTTTGTGTAAATTATTTAAAATTGTTTAATTAAAATTTAAAAATTTAACTTTTGCCGGAATAACTGCACCTTAACCTTATCGCGTAGAAAATTGAAAAAATATATTTTAATGGTTTCGCGAAACGTTTTTTTTTATGAAAATATGAATAATAGTCGGCTAACTTGCTGGAGTAGAAAACTTTTTCAGTTTCATTTCACTTTATTCTATTTGAAAAAAGTGAAAGAAAAGGGGTATATAAACGAAATAAATGATACCTTTTCAAGCGAAAATTCTCATTAAACTTTAAAAAACAATCCAGTTACACTCCAAACCAAACAAATAAAAATCAACAAAATGCCATTTTTCCAACTCAATTAAATTTTTCATACCCGCAACATTTCAAAACTAAATATCAACACAACCACAAAAATCTAAAAAAAATCCCTCCCCACAAATAACCCCTCAAATCCCAATCAATCCCCGCAACTAAAAACCAAACAAACCACCTTACAACCCTTCCACCCGCTCAAAAGCCCATAAAACCAACAAAAACCCATCGCGGTAACCGAGAAAATTCCAAGCGGAAACTCGGACCCTCTCCCATCTGATTCTCTCTCGTCAATCGGCAGGCACTTCACGCTCCAGTCCTCTCAGCCCTCCGCGCGCATTTTAATCCCAGCGAAAGCTTCAGGCCGCCGCTCGATTTCGTTAGCCGCACGTACGTACCAGAGACTTTGCATGTAAATCGGCTGAAAAACGAGCGGGCAAAAAAGCCGATCGACACACACGTATTGTAACTCGTAAGCGAGGAGAGATAGATACGCGCGCGGAGCGCAGAAAATCGCCCTACGGCCAATCGGAAACCGCGCGCATCGATTCCCCATTCGCGCGGCTGCCGCCCTGGCTTATTACGCGAGCCGGGGGAGGAGGCGTAGGTCTAAATCGGTTTCCTCTCTCCTCGGTATCTGTGTCGAAGGGCGGAAGAGAGGAGAAAAAGGAGAGCAGATCTCGCTCTATTTTTTTCGCTTTATCAGAGCGCGATGAAAGTTTTACGGGCTGCCGAGGATTTCTAATTTTTGAGGGGGGGGGGGGGGCTTAACGTATTAGGGCGAGGGGAGGCGAGGATGAGAAGGCCCGTTGTTTATTATTGAACGCGCTGATTTATGGGGATTATTCTTTTATTACGATACGGAAGCTATTTTCGGCTTGGGTGTGTAGCGAGGAGGGGAGAGACGTTTTTCAATAGTTAACGGCAGAGTGCAGTGTTTATTGATGCCGGCGCAATTTGTCGGGGCTTTCTCAATAAATTAACGCGAATCCCGGGCGCTCGTCAGCCTAGTTCGCTTAGCGCGGCCTTCGTGAAAATTTCAGATCGATGAATTATCGCGATGTGTGTGTGTAGTTTACTTTTAAAGCGCGCGCGTCCAACGACACGCTATGATTAAAAAGTAACGGATACGCGCCTGCATTCCATTAGCGCTAAACTAAGGCAATTTTTTCTCTATTTCGAGATAATTTTCTGCCTTCGAGCTCGAATCGATACGCATTTTTAAATAATGAGTATCGGTATTTATGTGTACGGGGGCGGGTGAATACGGCAAAGCGATAGGAGCATAAAGCTTGAAAGCTCGAGTGTAGATGTATATGTTCCTTGTCGTGTTTACGTTATAACCTACTAGTCGTGTTTGCTTGCTGGATAATACGTAGGATACGAGTGCGGACGAATGATAAGGGATATGACGTTGATACTTTTCATTATGTGCTGCACCAGTGTTCTTAATTATTTTGCGGCTATCTGGCTGTTTAAGCTGCTGTTTAATTACATAGCGGTGACTTAGCGACTTTTTAATGAGGACAATTTTGAAAGGTTAATTTCTGTACCTGCTGTTTAATATACTTTTTCTATGTCTTGTTCTACTATTGATTGCGATGGTTTATAGTGAGTGTAATTATTATCAAAGGTCGTTTTATATTTGTCTTCTTAAAAATAGTGTAGCTAAAGTAAGAAATTAAGCCAATTTAAATAATGTATAATTACAGCGATGAAAAATACTCCTTGGAATCCGTTTTTTAAAATTCAATTTCTAAGTTTTCGAAAATCGTCAAGTTGTTCTCAAGTGAGACCACTTGACGATGAAAAAATTTCCGAAAATTAAAAATTAAATACTAAAAAATATGTTTTTATATTTTCAATACTAAGGAGGTTTCAAATAATCTTAACAACAAACCGAAATTAAATTTAATCGACTAAATCAGTAAACTTCTCTTCTACATTTACCTAGAATCCTAGTATTTTAAAAGTTAAATTAATTTAATTTAAAACGAAAGAACTAACTTTAAAGACAAAAACTAATTTTTTCACGTTTTTAATTGCAGAGTAAACCATGCCGCTGACAGAGTTCCGCAAGAAGAAGCTGCTCTTCGTCTTCAACACGTTTTTCGGTGAGTATAAAAGCCTTATTCAAAGCCGGTCTTCTCGGTTTTCGATCGATACTCCCTTCGGCCGAATAACGACAACAAAAATAAAGAAATCTTGGAAAAAAACGAGGACATAAAGTGGAAAACGATTGTTTCTTCTTGAGAGCTGCATCGTAACTCCTTCCAATATATATCTATATATAAAGCTAAAAAGACAGTGGAGGCAGGCCAGAGAAAGAATGAAAGGACCAGAGAGTGAGCCTGACTCTTGCGGCGCTTTGAAATTAATTTGCATACCGGAAGTCTCGTCCAGCGCAGAAAGAGAGAGAAAGAACTTTGAGAAAGAGAGAGAGAAACTGTGCAAGGACGAGGCCAGTTTCTGCACACTGAGATTTTATGTATATACAGGTTAAAAATGATCGATACGGGCACGATGCGTCAAAACGGAAGAGTATGAGTTTTAAAATTCGCGCGTAATCGGATTTGTGAGTTTTGAATTTAACTTGAGACTATTGAAGTCTTAGTTAATCAGTTTTGTGCTTGAGATTTCGCGTTGAAAGGATTGAAGTTAATGAAGCAATGAGTAATATTGTTGATGAAGTATATAAATTGACTTAATGAGCAAAAGGAGTTTCAAGGATTTTTCAGTCTTTGAATCTCTGCTTGAAATATGTAGACAAAATAAAGAAAATCTAATGTTTACGGCGAGAATACCTTATTCACTCTTTAATTTTGAATGGCGAAATTCTGACTTTAAATACGTAATGAGCGACCTCGAAACTTCCAGCAATACATTTTGAGTGAAGTTCAAGAAAATGAAACCCTCGAAAGTTAAGAAGATGCTAATTTTGAAGCTTTACTATGCGTCGCCTTTTTGAAATTTCTATTTCAACGGAAATTACGATACTTTGAGAATTGAGAAAAAATTTATATCACATTTTCTCGTTCAAATTTAAAATATGTGTGCCGTGCAAAAGTAAAGTTATAAATAATAAAATCAAGCATTGAATAGAGTTAAATTTTTCTTTTTCTACAGCTTGGCTTTTCCTTGTCAAATTTGGTCGGAATTTTAGATGGAGAATGTTATTTCTGTCTGAAGTAACTTGAATAATTCGATAAATCAAACATAAAATTAGTTTTCGATGAATACATAAAAAATTAAATCAAGAATTTAATACTCAATTTTTCTCTTCTGTAATTCTTTACTGGATTCTGAATCAGTGACTCTGAAAAGCGTATATCGGCTATGACTTCTTTCACTGAGCAGCTGAAAAAAACTCTTCCGCAAAAAGATTAAAAGAGCCAAACCATTTATTTCGGAATAAGAAACTTAACTCATATTTTTCCAAATTTTGACACAGTATGACGATAAAAACTAGAATGTAAGTTTTACGTATAAATTATGCTTTTAATGTTTGGTAATATTATTACTAAATTATTTTAAATTGCAGTTTTATCAATAGTAATTGCGATAACACAATTATTTCTATCTACATTTAACTGACCTATATAGTTATAAATCATTTAAAGAAACAAAGAAAAACCACAATTATCCATGTGACAAAATGAAGCCATCACGTGAAATGAAGTTCAGTATTTAAATTACAAAGGCACATAATTACACGTAGGGAGTTTAAAGTAATTAGATTTTCTTTTTTTGTACCAACATCGCATTTCAAGTGCGCTTTCACTCGTGTTCAAAACCCCGAGCAGTGGATAATAAAATTAAAAAAAAGAAAGTAACCGTAGGTAAAACAGCAGATCAAAAAAATTTTGATAAAAAATTTTTTATTAATAGTGGACATTTTATTTTAAAAACTTTCTCTTAAATTGGGTAGTGTTTTTTTTATTCTATATTTCATTGAGGAAATACCGTCTATATGAACTTCTCTTTTTACGTATGGAAGTGATAGGAGTTTCAACTAAAAACTTACGACCGGAAAACGTTTGAGCCTTGTTTCTAACGCAGCTTTGGAAGCTTCAAATATTGAAAATGTTTTGAAACTCAAATGAATATCGAACTGGTATATTTGCTTTTGAAAGTCAGAGTATATACTAACTATAATTATATTTACAAATAAGTTTAATAAATTCTAAAACAAGAAACTTTTAAACTGTACGTGTACATTTCTTCTACTTTCTTTTAAATTTAGTCTAGGCCATCGTTCCCTCATTCACTCGCTATTATACCAGGTAAATTATATATCTAGAAAAATAATTCAATAAAACTTACGCAAGCCAAGCATTCCTTTCTCTTGCCGAGTAATCAATAGAACCTAAAACTTTCGCAATTCGTCTCCTTTTCGTCCAACAATTTCAAATTAGCTAACAGCTTCACTTTCTACACAATCGTTCCCGAAAGTTTTCCGAGAGCTACGCTGGGCGAGAGAAAAAAATACAATCGACCAGTCCCGTTGCAAAAATACGAAACAAGGTTTGCACAAAGAAAAGCAGAAAAAGCGTTCTGTAAAATTCTTTCGCAAAAGTATGTGCAATGCACACCGAAAGCGCAAAAGAAAGAAACGGCGCAGGGAATATATTTTGTTATTCGCGTTAAACTTCTTTCATAGTATAAATTTCCATTCTGTTGTTGTTTTTTTTTTATGTGTACGTAACGTTATCGGCTCTAAAAGTTTTTCGTGATTTTATCTTGTGAATACGATTGTAAGAAAATATTAGGTATGAATGTAATACGATAATAGATTGTGATTTTAAATATTAGTTTTGATGGTGTTAATCTTTCAAGTTTTTAAAGACAGTTGTAAAGATGTTAATAAAGTTGATTGAAAGAAAACTAAATGCACATTAGACTCAACTTGACAAGAATTAGATTAGTAAGAATATGTAAAAATCACGTTTATAGATTCTCACATCATTTTACTAGCGAATTCTTCACTTTCATTGGTGATAAGAAACCTTATTGAAATTCATATTTCTTTTACGATACGGAAAATGCTGTAAAATTATACCAGTTTTCCCTCGAGATAAAGAACTTTACGACCTATTCACATTATTCCTCCACTAAAATTCTATTAATTTCTTTCAAGCAGAAACAATTTTCAGCAGCAAAAACCTATTCCTCACTTAATTTTTTAAGCTTTCAAAACCCCACTCCTCAGTATCCTTACTATTCTCCACACATCAAATTTTCCTTCCTCAATCCACCTTCGCGCCATGAAAACCCCAAGTTCCAAGATCACGACCCCCCCTCGCGTCTCTATTCCTCAAAGATCAGCTCCACGTCTGCAGCCACCTCCAGCCGGCAAAGCCCAGCGAGCTGCGAGAAATCTCCTAGAGTCATCTTTCTCCCACATTACCTCTCCTTTGAATCTCCTCTGCCGCGCATTAAAGCGATTAGAAAGCTCGGCTGGCAAAAAACGCCCGACAATACATAATCGCGAAGGTCGCGCGCCGCAGCGAGAGATAAAAAGCTCCGTCCGCGCGCAGCGCCTCACGCCTCACGGCTCTCATTAACCCCGCGCGCAGCTCGCTCTCCTTTGACTCCCGGCGACTCTAAACATAACTCTTCCACAAGCTGGAGGGACGCATTATTTCAGCGCGCGCCGGCGGCAGCCTTCGATCGAAGACGCGCAAGCATCAGAGACATATACACACACGTGAAAGAGGAGCCGGCTGTCCTGGCTTGTAATTTGAAAAATTCACGCCCTCTCGTCAGCCCCGGCGATTGATTTTCTCTCTCTCTCTCTCTTTCTCCCTCTCTTTCGAGGCTCTTTTATAACCGCACCCGGTTTTTAGCGGGAGAGGTGAATCGTTTGGCGCTTTTTGTCGCGCGAGAGCCGAGGGGGAGAGTATAAAAATAAAATTCAACCCCCGTGTGTGTACACGTGTTTCTTTTTGAGCGCAAAGAGATGGCCGATGATGAGCTGCTTTTTTTACGAGCTTGAGAAAGCTCGCGGTTAAAGAGACGTCTTTGGGATGTTCCGCGAAGTTCGAAGAGTTGCTTAATAATACCTTGGGGAGGAGGAAGTGTTTCGCGTTTTCAGTTGGAAGTTTATGACGACTTTAGTGTGCGATGGACTTTTTATATATTGCGGTGTATGCGTACGTTTCTTTGCGGTGTGTGCGCAGTTGACGTGTGTGTGGTTTTTTACGTTATTTTGTTTTCTTTGGTGGACAGTTTGTTAATTTGTTTGTTGGCGCCGTGGGGGTATTGCGAAAAATGCTGGGAAATAAAAGGACAGCAGGTGCGACAGTTTCTTGCCAGTGCGTGTCGCGAATTATTTTTGCTGAAACGCTTTGATTTTCGAAAAAAAAGGAGGCTTTGTGACAGGCGATGACTTTTTTTTAATGAGGTTTAACGAGTCGTAATGGGTTTTGTGGTTTTTCACGTTTATATGAATGAAATAATGTTTAATTGCTTCAATTTTTTGTGATATTCTTGACAGAGATATTTTTTGCGTGAATTTGTTTTAATATCAAAGGAAAAAGATTTAAATTATTTTCTTAATTTCAGTTTTTGTGACATTTAAATATTTCATTTTTATTTAACTTTTTATACTATAAATCTTGTGTGGTTGAATGTACAATAATTAATGAAAACTTAATTTTGTTTTTCTGTTTATATTCTGCAATAGAATTCTTGTAAAACAAATCACAATTTTAATAATGATTTAAGTAATAACACAATACACTGCGTAACAATACTCGAGACAAGAAAGCTAGTAATATTCTCTACTCCGATACGAGATAATTTTACAATATCGGTCTTTAACCAAAGAAATAACTATTTTTAAAAAAAGTAGTATTTTCTCTTGATAATAATTTTACATAATACTGTAGCCACGTGTAACGAAAAAGAGGAAAATGTAAGACCATTAAATCTAAATATAATTTTACACGATTCAATGTTATTTATATCTTGGTACAGGGAAATAAGCTCGTATGTGTGTGAGAAAAAATAATTGATTTTTTAAAACTTGAAGAGCGATAGAACCATTTTTGTGCAAAATTTTACTTTAAAAAAATTCAAGTGAGGGTTCATAAACATTTGGTGTTTGTCAATTATCTGGCCAGTCAATTTTGTGAGCGATGTTTTGTGTACTAACGGTAAAGAAAAATCAAGCGGTTCGATAGTTGTTACAAGATCATTTTTCAAATTTTAATAAAAGGTATTAGCGATAGATCTTCTTCAATCATTTGATAAATGGACCATTCTGAAAAATTACACGAGTTTGAAATTCACTTTTGCAGATTTGTTTTTTGTCCTTTTTCAATAACTTTTACCATTTATACATAATTTTTTATTAATGGCGAGATTGATGTCTTATGACTCTCAAAGATCAAAATAAATTTAAAAGTCAAGCTGATGCTTTATTAAGTAATCGATTTTTAACTAGCTTATTTGCAGATTATCGGCTCTATTGAGACTCATTTTTTTGTATTCTTAACTTTCAATAGAGAAAAATTCTAGAACTAGTTTCAATATAATTTTCTACATTTTTAAGAAAATTTATGAAGAACGCATGTAAGAAATACTGAATCTATTTTGTTATGCATAGGCGTATATTTAATTTATTTTCAAATAAGAAACTTAAATAATTCTATTTCCAAAAAATAGTCCCAGCTGAAAGTAAAGCATCACATATTTCAGAAATCTACTTTCAAGTTGGAAGTAACGCATAATGAAAATTCTCAGAAGTTTCTTTGGCACTTTGAATTTCTAAAATATGTTCCTTTGGAATACCATTTAAGAAAACGAAATTGTGACTTGGTTTAAAAGAGTAATAAAAGTCAAAAAAAGTGTAACACTAAGTAATGGCTTTTGTTCGCAATATTTTTTAGCATCACTTCCAGTTATTGATTAAATTTGTAAACTTATAAAATACGAAATACTTTGTAAATCTTTGAACTATATACTCATTTTTCCTTTATTTTATTAGTATTAAAAAAATTCAATTACAACAAAATGATAATTGATCATCTTTTAAAAATCAAATTATTCAAATGCATAAACAATGAAGTTATATTTCATTTTCCTTATTGAAGTTTCAATTAATCACTCCGTATAATGAAATTTCTCGTCATTTTCAAATGAGGGGATAAATTTGAACTTCCACTCGACGTTTTAATGAAAACTGCTGATCCGGAAGCCAATCCACCATCATACTCCACCTTTTCTTCACCCTATTTTACAAATTAAAAAACAAGCAAAGAAAAAGTCTACTAATCAACTTCCAATAACCCATCACAACATCAAAAAACAAACCAATCACAACGTGACCTCTCCACCTCCTCAATACCCGATCAAAACTCCACATCACCTTCAAACCATCCCGCCGCCGGCCAATCGTCCTTTCAAACCGTATATACACACGTCTTAACGCTCCCCGGGCACATAACGCCGCACAAGTGCCTCGTGACACTAACCCTGTCATCCTCCAGCCGGCGCAAGCTCGCAAGTCCGATCGTTCCACTGGCTTTCGCCGCTTGAGACGTGGTATAACCAGCCCTTGGTACACGTATATTGATTCGAGGTGACGGCGAGTCGAGCCGGACCCTGACGCCTATAGCCGGCTCACTTGAGGAGCTTCCTCTTCGCGCGCGAGTTATAAAGTAAGTCCGGACGATTTATAAGCTGTAGAGCGCCGTTCGATTGTGGGGGTGAGCCCGGGCTTTTTGCGCCGAGTGAATTAGGAGGTGGATGGAAAATTGGCTGAGTCTGTTGGATGGTATTGAGAGATTAGTTATTGAGTTTGCTGAATGGATTGATAGGTTTAAAAATTGTTGGAATAATTGATACTTATTGTTAGGGTGTACTAATTGATTGAGATATATAGGTAAGTATGGCTCGCGGCAACAATAGATTAGCTATTCAATAAGATTCATTATAACGTAAATATTGCGAGCTCCTCTTATTCTGGAAGGAACAATGGATCGGGTATACATCTGGAAGTTTGAAAGAAAAAGCTTTTGTAGCTCGCTGGCGCTGCGGCGCCGCGGAAATTATATTTCTATGACGGCAACTACAATTCCAGCTTTGTATGACAGTTGTGTTACTTTAACAACGTATCTCTGCGCGAGTAAGCCACGCCTTAGTTTTGCAGTTACGTAGATAGGAAAATTACGACTCCGACTACAACTAGATTCCGCGCGCTGGCTGGGAATCTCTCGGCTCACCGCTGGGACGATGTAAAAATAAGATCTCTGCTGCCGACTTCTGCGAGGCCGTTTTGTTGATCGTAGCGATAAATGTGTGATTTTATTTTTAGAAAAGAAATTTTGCAGGATTTTTTTATCTGTTGTAAAGATACTTGGGATAGCTTTGCTTGGATATGAATTTCAATGTTGCAAATACTAATTTAAAAGTTTCTTAACGCTTTGATTCTCGAATAAATTAAACGAAATTTCCATTTTTATTTTATTTCTACTATTACTTTTTGTTTTTAATTGAAAAAATAATTTTTTTAATTATGTTATCTTATCACATGCTGTACAAGCCATTTTAAAATTTTTTCCAATAAGGACATGAAAATAAAGTTGATATAACATCGAAAAATTTGTTACCCATGTGTCACAGTGGGAATCAAAGGGTTAACAGTAATTTCATTCTCTGAATATTCATTCTTCCAACAATACCGAAATATTTTTTAAATTTACCAGAATCCCATCATATAACATCGAAAAATAAAAACTAAATTGCAAAGCACTTACACTCAACCCATAAAATTTCAAAAATCGTTTTAAAATTCTCGAAACACAAATCTCACATCTCCGTATCATCACAGCTTCCCCGAGAATACAGCCTCTATAAACGCGCGATTTTTCGCTATTCTCCAGCTATATCTCTCTCCCCGCGCCTCCTCCTCCCTTTCTCATCTCTCCGCATTCGCCACTTCTTCTCCTCGTGGAGTGGGGCGATAAAACCTGCGGCGGCGGCTGTGGCGGCCTCGATTCCGCCTGACAAATCCAGAGTAACGTCCGATATGTGCCGAGATTCACGGCCGCAGTTACGCTGGGGGCCTTTTATTGACAGATTAAAAAGGGGGCGATGCCCCCCTTTTTTCGGCTCGAGGAGCCGTCCTAGCGCGCTTTTTGCGCTTTAAGGGCGCGAACGGTTGTTACGATGATGCAATTATTGCTGTAAGCTTTATTGATGCTGTTGATTTGGTGGCTGTTTTTGCCTCGTTTTATTTGTAAACGTTTGCCGTTAGCGGATTTATGAGAGGTAATGGTTTATTATGTGGACTGGAGATGATATTCCCGATGAAAATTTTGTTGTACGTTATTGGATGATAAAAGTAAGAGGGTATTTTTTTGCTTGATTGAGATCTTTGTTTTTTATGCTAAAATGAAACTCTGTATTTGATGCAGAAGTTATTAGCGATAAATGTATATTGATTCCAGAAAATATCTTTGTTATTTACTCATTTATTCATTAGCAGAAATAATCGGCAATAATTTTAGGAAGATATTGAAAATGCTTTCATCAATAAAAATAAATATGAAGATTGATAATGAAATTTGAAACAGCAATTATTTAAAGATTCAATATGAAATTGTAAATTATTCGAAAAATACTTTTGTTATTAAATAAATTTTTATTGAAAAATTGAAAAATCAATTTTAGTCATTCGAACATTTATATCAATCCTATATGTTCGCTATTATTATTATTGTATAACCATAAACATGCACACATATATGTGTGCATCTATGTATGTAGTAGGAGAATAGCAAAAAAAATTTTATTTCCAATAAGCCGTTTAACAATAAAATTCTTTATGCTGTACACGTACCTTTTTTATAAAATTTCTTTTTATAGATTTATAGATATAAAAAATATTTTTATGAGCAAAAAATCTGTACTAGTCACATTAATTTTATATTATATTAAAAATATAAATAGCATATTATTATTTCTTATTGTAACAAATGAATGTTATGCTTATAAATAATAACTCAACATTTTAATCTATATATGAAATGGTAGTACGCAGTAAAAGAATTACAACATTTTTTCGATCTCGAAAGTTAATAAAAGTAAGCCATTGCTATTTCACATATTTTTGTTTGCTAAATACATATATTACTCAAGGCATTCATTGCATTCAATTTCAATAATGTTTGTCCTCAAACAACGGGAAACAGTAAAAAGTAAACACCAAAGTAATTATCACAAAATTACTTTTCGCATACAAAACCAGCGATCTCAACTTTAGCAAACGCAATTTAAAAGCTCGCCAATCTTTCCCCACCATTAACCCTCCTTATCTCAGCCACCTTTCTCCAAAATCCTCAACCCGTCCAAAAATCCAACCTCCCAAAAAAACTAAAACCCTCCATCCCAGCGTCAAACTCAGAAGCCACTCGTGCCTGCCTAATGACCTTTCCGCTGCAGCCCAAGTCGCGCGACAAAATTAAGATCCCCGCTCCACTCCGCGCCCGAATCAGCCAGCGTATCAGCATTCACTGTGAGAATAATTAATCCCTTACACGCCTACCAAGCCCTGCACATACCCGTCCCTTGTAAAAGCATCTTCCTGCTCGCGTCGCGCGTGAAATCGCGACTCCGCGCGCAAAGTGCATGCATTAATATCGCATTTCCCTGGCCCATAGATGCTGCCAGCATGCAGCGGCTAGGCAAAATTCGACTCCGCCGCTGGCTCGCGGGGAAAACTAATGACGGCTCGATTCAAGCAGGACGACGTGAATGCGCTCTCGGGGCTACGCTTGCGCCCCATTGTCGGCTTCCTTTCTTCGCGACGCGCCGAGATTTATGGACCGGCGGAGTCTTTTTGATTTTTATTTTGCCTTTTTGAGGTAGCGGGTGGGTGGGGGTGGAGGTGAAATGAGAGGAAACGCCGTGAAAAGGAGAGGTGGAGGAGTTGGAGAATGTTTAAATAGAAGAACTCTTGAAAGGAGCGGAGATGCGCCGAGAGGAGATTTTGTTTTTGTTTCGTTTTTTTGTTTATGCAGATATTGAGTTTTAGCGATAAGATTACTTAATTACGATGGTATTGAAGGTTATTTATTGTATGATAGGTGCAATCGGATACGTTATCTTTAAATTATTTTTATAAAATTTGAAACTGACTTTTTGGACAGTTTGACAACTTTCATTTGCGTACTTTAGAGCAATTCAAGGTCGGGTTTTATTAAAAATTTATGTACACTGAGAAAAATGTCTTAATAAAAATTACTATATTTTATAGTAACCCTGTGACATACTTGTACAACGACAAAAATTACTATATTTTATAATAAAAATTAGTATAAATATAGCAATTTTTGCTA
>UELX01004634.1:0-16838 GCA_900480035.1 Eupelmus urozonus | reverse complement strand
GGGGGGGGGGGGGTGCTAGTGAGGAGAGTTCGGTTGTGCATATCAGATAAAATCTGATCCCCCTGTTAGCAGAGGTCACAGTTGAGAGAGTGAGCTTGTGAGTGCTCGGTACAAGTTGGAGAACGGACTTGATCTGGTGCGCAGTGCCGTTAAACTATAATTAAAATTAGTCGTGCTGTTGTGTCATATTGACATAAGTATATATTTATATAAGCGTGGCTGTCAGAATGAAGCTAATTTTGTTGCTTCTTGCAATAGCATTATTCTTTCATGTCGTCGAAAGCCGTTTCAGATGTCCGAAAGAACTAGAATGTTATTGCTACGCAAATGTCTTGGTGGAGCATGAATACCGAATCCACTGCAACACCGGCAGCTCGTCCTTTGATCTAACGATCCGACCCAAGGAGATGATACGTATCCAGTGCAAGAATAATCCCGACTGGTCGGACTTTCTGCTTGGCTCCGCTATTGACCTTGGTCCCATAAAGAGGTTCATCTTTTCCAGCTGTAAGCCGCCTGAATCCCAACTCCAGACCGACTTGATACTCAAGCAGATGAACGTCAGCGGCATCGAGTATCTCAAGTACGAGCACCTTCAGGCTAAATTGACCTATGCTCATTTGGAAGCGTTCCCAGAGCTAAGATACCTCGTGCTCTCCAATAACAACTTGGCAAAAATTGATTCACGTATACTCAGAGGTAAGATTTTCCAATATAATCACATATCTTACTTGCAGATATACATATATATAAAATAATTGTAATAAATATAATCGTATACATATATATATATATATATCTATAAAATAAATTTCAATTTCAGGACTTGCGCATTTAAAACAACTTGAACTTAGGAACGCGCAGCTTCAAATTCCAAATGGACTTTTCAATGAAGCAAGCTCTTTAAAAAGTCTAGAACTGAGCGGCAATCACTTAAAAACATTGAAACCTGGCGTTTTCGATGGCTTAAAAAAATTAGAGCTTCTCAATCTCTGGCAAAATGATTTTTCCAAATTTCACCATCGACTCTTTCGCAATCTTGGCGCTCTTGTATCCCTGGACATACATCAGAACAATCTAACCAGCCTACCCAATGAAATCTTTGCTGACCTCAAGAATCTAGAGATCATCAACTTTAGCTCCAATAATTTTTCCTCTTTACCTGAAGCCCTCTTTAAGCACAATCCCAAGCTAAAGATCGTCAAGCTGCTCTACAATAAAGGCAAAATCGGCACATTACCGAATGGACTACTTGCGAATCTCACAAATCTAAGAGCTGTATCCTTCTTGCGCAGTAGAATCACGAGATTGCCCCAAGATTTATTCTGGGGTTCAACCGCACTAATAGATCTCAATTTAAATAGAAATTATTTAACCACTCTGCCGATCGATCTTTTTAGGGATACCGTTGAATTGCACTCGTTTACTGCCTCTTTCAATGACTTGAATCATTTGCCTGATGGAATTTTCGAGAATACTAAGAAAATGGTCAAGCTTGATCTATCGAAAAATTATTTAAAATACATTTATGCGTAAGTACTTATATTGATTTCAATCAACTAATTATATATGTATATAACAACATATATATATATATACATATATATAACTTTTAAATAATGATTTTTTAATTAAGCCCGATTTTTCTTACTTTTCCAGAAATACTTTAGCAGGATTGGAGTCTCTACAAGAGCTTAACATGGAAAACAACAAACTAGTATTTATAGACGTTGATGCCTTCAACTCTCTTACGCAACTTAAAGTCGCCAAGTTTGCAAATAACAAATTAACATTGCAAACTAATTTATTCGATTACTTTGGCCATGTCTCACCGTTTCACCCCTGTAAAGCTATAGAGGAGCTTTACTTATCACATAATAACATTTCCGAAATTTACGGCGATTGGATCAGTGGTTCTCGCCTTCGCCAACTAGATTTATCTTACAATTCATTTTACTTTATTGAGGTAAGTTTTTTGATTTTTTCATTTGCTTAAATTATTTATCTAAATTTTTCCAATTTTCTATAAATATTTTTAATTTTTACTTACAGACAGCAGATTTGCAGTTCTTTTCCGAGAGCATAAATGTAGATCTGAGCCACAACTCCATCAGGCAAATCAGTTTTGAATACCTCGAATATTTAGCCACAAAAGACAATTCAACTAGCCTTCCTAATTCTGTTAGTCGTAGGCGCAATGTTACGCTTCAGCTTGAGGCCAACCCAATCGAGTGTAATTGTGATATTCATGCTCTCTTGCGATTTATCAAAGGCCAGATAGCCGATCAAGTACTTGGCTTTGCAAAGCTTGTTGACTTGGACAAAGTGAGTTGCGCCGATCCAGCATACAGAAAGGAAAGGAAACTCATTGATTTGGATCCATCAACATTCGAGTGTCGAATGGAGAAGGAAGCTGAGCCGGGCAGCTCTTCTAGGGGTAATTCCTGTACTCTTAATGGTGAATGTGATTGTTGGCTGAGACCTGCCGATAAGACGCTGACATTGGATTGTGCTAACAGAAATTTAACAAGCCCTCCAAAGTTGATAAACCTTGTGGGAATTGATCATATTGAAATGGATTTGTCAATAAATAATTTGAATAAGGCGCCCGACATGAGAATTAGCGGTTACGAAAAAGTGCGCAGTTTAAATCTTTCTCGGAATGCCATTGGACTAATAAATGAGAGCCTAATTTCACCAAACTTGAGGATCCTTAACCTCGAAGGCAATAACCTTAGCTCTATCGATTTGAATGTTTTGGAAAAGATTTCAAATTCCTCGAACATTAGGAAGCTGACACTTTACGACAACCCTTGGCGCTGCGATTGTCTCTCACTCGACTTGATTTCATTTTTCCAATCAAATTTCTCGCTTAACAAATTTGATCTGTCGAGCATGTCATGCGCAAATAACAATATTTCTTTGTCGACTCTGTCCGCCGAGGAGCTCTGCCCTCTCAAAGAGCAATTCATCATCTACAGCGCCTGCTTGGCTGCAGGCTTGCTCTTAATTTTAATGGTCCTTGTAGTCCTGTACTGCACTTTCCAACGCTCAATCAAGGTCTGGCTTTACTCAAAGAAGCTATGCATGTGTCTAGTCTCGGATAATGAAATGGATTGCGAAAAGCATGCCTACGATGCCTTTATCAGCTACTCGGCCGACGACGAGGAGTTTGTATTGAAAGAGCTGGTGTCGCGATTGGAAGCTGCTCCAGAGTCGTACAGACTCTGCATATACAATCGTGATAGCGAGTGCAGGATACCCGCGCAGATAGCGCGCAGTATCGAACTGTCCAGGCGCACGCTGATACTGCTCACGCCCAACTACATCAATAGCCTTTCGACGAAACTAGAGTACCAACACGTCCACAAGAAGGCGTTAAAGGAGAGGCGCAACCGAGTTATCGTAGTTATTAATGGGGAAATCGGACCCACCAAAAATCTCGACCCTCTAATTAGGAGCTACCTTGACATGAATACTCATATCAAGTGGACTGATCCCTGGTTCTGGCAAAAGGTCAGATACGCGATGCCTCACGTCTACCTTTTAAAATCCGACCGTCAGAAGCAAAACCAAAGTCTCGACATTCTCAGCAAAGTAGTGCCGGACAAAAATATTATTCAACAAGTCAAGTTAACGTTCGTCGACGAAATTTAACAAAAGTAACCATGAAATATTATAAAAATAGCTCGCTTCAAGACATTGGCTCTGCAGAAATGTAAATGATAAATGCATTACTGAAAACTAGTGCTGTTTCATTGTAAAAATTTTCATATTTCGATACTAAAATAATAATTATTTATTTTTTATCTAAAAATCTTAAGATGTATACCTATATGGAGGACTGGAGTGTTAAAGGGAGCCAAGTCCATTTTCAAAAACGGTCTTTTTTTAATGAAGAAATCCTTATATTTTTGAAATTTTAATAACAAAAACTTAGTTATCCTTGGATTCTGCAATATCCAAACACTATTTACGTAAATAAGTATATAATATGATCTTTCAAACTAAATGTTAGTTAACTTCAATACAACATTTTCTTAAGAATATGAAAATGGCGTTTAGTCTCCTTCTTTGGCTCGCTGAACCCTCCATATAATAACGATATGTAATTTTATGAAAATTATTGTAAAATAAATTTGTAAATAATTAATCTAATTAATCTCTATGATTTAAGTGATTCTATAGAAGTCTTACTTACTTCATCTCGCACAATATCTTAATTTATGCTATTTTTATTTTATTTAGTTGTATTTATATATATATATATATATAAAACACGAATGATATCGAGAATAAAAATTTTGTATCGCATACCTATATAAAAAAAAAGTCTTACTGAAATAAAAGAAATATTGTAATTTACTTAATTATTTTAAGATAATAAAATTAATTAATAAACAAAAACAAAATAAAATTTTTGAATGAATTAATTAAACTACTTAATAATTTTTAATTTTTCTTTGTGTACATACCTGTATAATTCTACATTATCAATTACTTACAAATGTTGAGTAAATAGAATGAAATGAAACAATAAAATACATATAATTAAATTATTAACATTTACTTGACCGCGTTCCTCTATAGAGAAAAATCTAGTTTCAAAACGAAATAACTAGCTTCAGCTGGGTCAATAAATTCCCTATACTGCGATTGTACTTCATCTCCTCTCTTTCTCTTCGTTTATTTTAAAATCTAAAGCACATAGCCGCGTCTTTTCTAACAGATATTACCTATATCATTGATCATTATTAAAATAATAAGAAACATTGAGAGTGAGAAGAAAAGTTGTAAAATTTGTAAGTATGTTAGAAAAATTTATTGATTTTTTTTTTCTGTATACGATGTAGATGAAAGGATAAAAAAATTAGAGTGCTATCACAGTAATATAAGTATATATGCAAGTAATAATCGTTACCGGTACTTAAAAAATAGCACGTCATGATGACTTTGAAGAAAATTAAGGAATGAAGCATTTAATGTTTAGTCGTTTAAGTAGATGAAATATGAACAAATGCAAAGATTTAAATACAAAAGGTTAAATCGACGTAATTACATCCGAATAAATTCAGTTATATAATTTTTTAATGCTGGGATGACATTGGAGTTTAAAAGTACTTGATGCATAATTATTTAAAAAATAACTAGTCTTAATTCTTAACGCTACATAAAAGACAATAATTGACAGCTCTCGGCTATTATTTAAAATTTTTATAGCAAAAAAGTAGCATTGCAAAAGAAAATGCGTGTGCATCGCATCTGCGCTCTGCAGTAGGGAGCTTAGCTTACTGCCGTTGCGGGCTTGCGACTTTGCGACTGCGATTTTGGCCAATGACCTGAAGAAACGAAACAGTGGTGCGCGCTCCTGGTGTACTTATATATATATATACTTATGCAGCTTTGCAGTGGCTATCAAAAACAAAAGTATTCAGAGAAAACAAAAGAAATGGACATAGAATCGAAGCACATTTTACACAGTGGATACTTTCATCCAGTTCTCAGGCAATGGCAATCGCCGAACGTCGAAATTACCCCGGAAAATCTAATGTATCCACTTTTCATTTTGTGAGTATGCTCGACATAACCTCTCCAAAACCATATGATTACGCTCAAAACAGATATAGTTGCCTTTCTATATATATATATATATATATATACATATCTCTAGGATTATTCTTTCTGCATCTTATTAAACTAATTAAAACTAATAAACTCTATAGTAACAATTTCGCAATTTAGTTATCATTATAAAATCACTATGAAAACAATGACGCAGCAAATTCAAATCATTTTATTAAATTTAAATATCAGTTATATTCTTTAAAAAATAATATAAAATTTACTTATTTAGAGATGAACCTAATGCAGTTACTGCAATCCAAAGTATGCCAGGTATCAACAGGTACGGAATCAATAAATTAAAGGATTTATTAGAACCATTGGTTATTAAAGGATTAAAATCTGTCTTATTATTTGGAGTAGCAAACAAATTACAAAAGGTTTGTTCTAAAGATTTTATACATTTTTACACTTAAATTTCTATCTACTTAATGAAATTATTTATAATGTAGTTATTTGTAAATTTACTTATTAAAATTTAGTAAAATAAATTTCTTAAAATAAAGTATATATTATAAATAAATTAATCTTACAGGATGATATCGGCAGTGGGGCTGACAGTCAAACAAATCCTATTATCCAAGCAGTGCCTTTATTGCGAAAATGGTTTCCTAATTTAATCATAGCTTGTGATGTGTGTTTATGTCCTTATACAAATCATGGACATTGTGGCATTTTAAACAATGATGGTACAATTAATAACAAACCAAGTATCCAGCGAATCGCACAAATTGCAGTTGCATATGCTAAATCTGGTACAAAACCAATTCATATATTTTTTTATTCAACAATTTTATCATTAGCTTTTCATGTAAAATAAAATGAATGTTTTATACTTTTTTACAGGAGCTCATATTGTTGCACCATCTGATATGATGGATGGTAGAATAAAGGCTATCAAAACTGGTCTTTCTGAAGCAGGGTTATCAAATAAAGTTGCTGTTCTATCGTATGCTGTGAAATTTGCCTCTGGCTTTTATGGTCCTTTTCGAGATGCTTCAAAATCAGCACCCAAATTTGGAGACAGACAATCCTATCAATTACCTTCTGGTAGTAATGGTTTGGCAGCAAGATCAGCGGTATGCATATGTGTTTTTGTCAAAGATAATGTCTAGATTTTATGTTTATTATTAATTATTAAATAATTTAACAGATATAAATTATTGTTTTTGTTTTAATTCAAACATTTTATTTTGTCAGGCAAGAGATGTTGAAGAAGGAGCTGACATGTTGATGGTTAAACCTGGTTTAGCATACTTGGACATAGTTAGACAAACAAAAAATGCACATCCAGAATATCCAATGTTTATTTACCAAGTATCTGGAGAATATGCCATGCTATATCATGGCGCACAAAACGGCGCAATAAATTTAGAAGCTGTTTTAAAAGAAGTTCTTCTATGCATGAGAAGAGCTGGAGCTGATTGCATCATAACATATTTTACTCCCTTAATTTTAGATATGTTGCATCCAAAGAGCAAATTTTAAAGCCACATTGAACTGGTATCAAATTTTACTTATCAAACTTCTCTGGCAGTAATATAAATAACTTTTTCAGTCATTGATAACATTCGCGTCTATCAACCTACATTATACACCCAATCGCGCTGCGGATCCGCTTTACGTTAAATATAGACGTTATGTTCAGAATTGTCTGTGTTTTTGGTAGATAACATCTTTTTTTTTGATAATTAATCATACAATTATCAACATTTTTTCATATTATATTTGTACATAATTTTCAATAATTTATAAATACAAGTCTGAGTGCAATAAATTTGATTGCAGGGTTCAAATTAAACGTAATCGGAATTATTGTAATGTACATACATTGTAACTGTACATTCTCATTATGAGAATGTTTAGTCCTTATTCCATATGCGGTAATCTGTGATGAAAGAATCCAGAGGCACAGTGTGTGTCCATAAAACGGATTCGTCGATGTTGCACATCTTTTAACCGAGAGATCGGTCCCGTTAGAATTCAAAAAGTGTTACGTGGACGCATGCGTGTCTAGAGCCAGGCGCGTACCAAGTTCGGCAAACAAAGGTGTTTCCCCCTTCTCTAATAATATGGAGGATTTCAAAGGATTTGCCGACGACCTATATGTGTGTTTATACGTTTATTTATAAAATGCGTTATCATTGACATTACATGCACAATGACCTTAAATATAAATAATTTAAACGTTGTATTAACGTTGAATGGATAGTTTAAGTAAAATAAATCAAATTAAAATTTAAAATTAAATCGTAATTATTTAATGAAATTTATTTATAAAATAATCATTACTTTGTTAGTTATTATTAAGTTTTTTCCGCTTTACTATTCTTTATTATTGTATTTTTATTTTTTTTTTATATGCATTGAACTTGAAAATAATAAATTTATCAAAGATTTTATTAATACATATCTTATTTTATGTTTTAGCATAAATTTTAAAATTGTAGCTGATGAATGATTTTGACAATACAGTATGATTTTTCATAAAACTTGATTAATGATTAGTATTAGTTTTTGCAAATAAGTAAATGAATGTTGATTTAAATAAGAGATTATCTGTGTAGATAATAATATAATTTATTAAAAATAAGAAATAGCTTGAATAAGTTAGTAAAGGATTCGATTAAGAGTTTAGTGTGTCAATAAAGAAAAACATAGAGAGAGAGAGAGAGAGAATACGTTTTCCTAAGTTAAAGGAGTGGATAATGGAAAACGTGAATAAACGTATGCGCGGATAGCGAGAGAGGGCAGCGACTAGCGAGGGGCTCGAAAGATACCTTGAAAAGATAGGAAAGGTTACGTGTCTGTTGAAGGCATCGACCAATGGGCTGTTGCCCCGAAGCTTCTAGAAGAGCTGCAGAGTCTGCTAAAGCTATAAGCGAGCGGAGCAGGAGCAGAAGCGAGAAGCGAGAAGCGAGAAGCGAGAAGCGAGAAGCGCAGAATAAGCAGAAGTAAGTATATAGCGGTGTATAGGTGGCTAGGGCGCAGGAGCGGCGCAAGTATATACGTCGGATATCCGCGTGACGTGGGCCAATACGCGCTAGCCAACTGTAGGCGGCACCGACCAATTCCCCCTCTGGCATTCCGTTGCCACGTATCCGCGAACGCCAATCCCGGCCGGCCACGACGAGCCTTTCCCGTTAATAATCCCGGCGCTGGCTTTCCTCGCCGATCAGTCACACGCCAGATACGCTTCAGAACCCATACGCATAGCAGCCACAAAGCGAGTCGAGCATTATTTTATCACTGAGCAGGAGGCATTAAGCCACAATTGCTTACTCCAATAAATAAAACAACTACTTCTTCCAATATCGGTGAGTCTGATAATTAACAATTTTTCTACTAATATTCTTTATTCTTCACAAGCGTCTCTCTCTCTCTCGCTTGCTCGCTTGCTCGCTCGCTCTTTTTACAAACTACAATTGAGAAGCCGAAGCCGCGGCCGCTGCTCTGGATTCCATTGCGGGGGCTGCGCGCACAGCATCTTGACACGTCGTGAGAATCTCCTGCTTTTTTCCAATTTCTCAATACAACTCTATATTTCTCTCTATATTCCCCCTTCCTCTCATTCTCTCGCATTTTTTTCATTTTTCTCATTTTTCTCCGATCTATCTTCTTTCTCATATGCTACACTTTTCCACAAAATCTTTTTATTTCCTCATGCGGCAATGGAAAAGAATCGCTTGCTCTGAAAGTCGCAAACTTCTCGTATGGCAGGATCGAACATTTGGTAGTCGCTATTTCTTTTTTTTTTTTTATTTTTATTTTCAAGTCGCCGTCTTAAATAATACATCGCGTATTATTAATAAACTACAGGTACTATTTACTAAATGACATTGCTCATTTAATTCTTTATTCCGAGAATACGCCTTTCTTACACTTTCTTGAACGCGATGTCTTCCTTCATTATGTTAATTACTTAGGCTTCTCATATGGTAGGCTTACTGCACCCGCTTCGCTTCTCTCGTTCTTTCTCGATCTTCCGTGACCGCCTTTTAAACTCTTACGTTTCCCCTTTTTTTTTTTTTTTTTCAATTATTCAATATTTTGCTGCATTTTTCTTCATTATATTCAACGTTTTTTCTAAAAATTTGTTACTTTTGCTAAGAATTTGCTTTCTCTTTTACAGATAAAGTTTAACAAAAATGAAGATGAAGGGAGCTACAGCTCTATTACTGTTAGGGCTAGTTGCAGCCATTGCAGCTTCCAAAGAGGAGAAGAAGGATAAGGATGACATTGGGACTGTCATCGGTATTGATTTAGGAACAACATACTCTTGGTGAGCCAGCACTATTTTACAACCTTTATTTTTTTACCTTTAGTCAAAACTTTCTTATTAACCATTTTAAATTAATTTAGTGTTGGAGTTTACAAGAATGGTCGTGTAGAAATCATTGCCAATGACCAAGGTAACCGTATTACTCCATCGTATGTGGCCTTCACCGCCGACGGGGAACGTCTGATTGGTGATGCTGCCAAGAACCAGCTGACCACAAATCCTGAAAACACAGTATTCGATGCCAAACGTCTTATTGGTCGTGAATGGACGGATCCAACTGTTCAGAATGATGTCAAGTTCTTCCCATTCAAAGTCATTGAGAAAAACAGTAAGCCTCACATCAAGGTTGATACTACCCAAGGTGAGAAGATTTTTGCTCCTGAAGAAATCTCTGCCATGGTTTTGGGCAAGATGAAGGAAACTGCCGAAGCTTATTTGGGCAAGAAAGTCACTCATGCTGTTGTTACGGTACCTGCCTATTTCAATGATGCTCAGAGACAAGTATGTTTCCTTTTCTATTTTTAATTTTTTAAAATATTTTTTTGGTTTTAATGTTTAAAAGTTTATCATAACTAATGACATTTTTATTCTACAGGCCACCAAGGATGCTGGTACTATCTCTGGCTTAAACGTCATGAGAATCATTAATGAGCCTACTGCTGCAGCTATTGCTTACGGTTTGGACAAAAAAGATGGAGAAAAAAATGTCTTGGTCTTTGATTTGGGTGGTGGTACCTTTGATGTTAGTCTTCTTACCATTGACAATGGTGTATTTGAAGTCGTGGCCACCAATGGTGACACCCATTTGGGTGGTGAGGACTTTGACCAGCGTGTCATGGATCACTTTATCAAACTGTACAAAAAGAAGAAGGGCAAGGATATTCGTAAAGATAACAGGGCTGTTCAGAAATTGCGTCGTGAAGTCGAGAAGGCAAAGAGAGCACTTAGTGCAAGCCATCAGGTAAATCATAAAAAATAATTATTTTTTTCACAAGACCTACTTATTTTTCAAAATTTCCTTTTATTATTCAAAGCCTTGCATTAAGCTATAAATAAAGCTATAATATACCTGTTGATTTATAGGTGAGGATCGAAATTGAGTCCTTCTTTGAAGGTGAAGACTTCTCCGAGACGCTGACCCGTGCCAAGTTTGAAGAGCTGAACATGGATCTTTTCCGAAGCACCATGAAACCCGTGCAAAAAGTACTTGAAGATGCTGACATGAGCAAGAAAGACGTCGACGAGATCGTACTCGTCGGAGGTTCCACTCGTATACCTAAGGTGCAACAGCTTGTAAAGGAATTCTTTGGTGGTAAGGAACCATCTCGAGGCATCAATCCCGACGAAGCCGTTGCTTACGGTGCCGCCGTCCAGGCTGGTGTACTTTCCGGCGAACAAGACACTGACGCTATCGTTCTGCTCGACGTCAACCCTCTGACCATGGGTATCGAAACAGTCGGAGGTGTCATGACCAAACTGATCCCAAGGAATACTGTAATCCCAACCAAGAAATCGCAGATCTTCTCCACAGCTTCTGACAACCAACATACTGTAACCATCCAAGTCTATGAAGGTGAACGTCCCATGACCAAGGATAATCATCTTCTCGGAAAGTTCGACTTGACCGGAATTCCTCCCGCGCCTCGAGGCATCCCTCAGATCGAGGTCACTTTCGAGATCGACGCCAATGGTATTCTTCAGGTATCTGCCGAAGATAAAGGCACTGGTAACCGAGAGAAGATCGTCATCACCAACGATCAGAACAGACTAACGCCCGATGACATCGAGCGCATGATCAAGGACGCCGAAAAGTTCGCCGATGAAGACAAGAAGCTTAAGGAGCGCGTCGAGGCGCGCAACGAACTCGAGTCCTACGCCTACTCGATAAAGAATCAGCTGCAAGACAAAGAGAAGCTTGGCTCGAAAGTGAGCGATGCCGACAAGGCTAAGATGGAAGAGGCTATCGACGAGAAAATCAAGTGGCTCGAGGAAAATCAGGACACTGACCCAGAGGAGTACAAGAGACAGAAGAAGGAGCTTTCTGATATCGTTCAGCCCATCATTACTAAACTATATCAAGGAGCCGGTGGCGTCCCACCTACTGGTGGAGAAGAGTCCGAAGATGATCTCAAGGACGAGCTATAATCTAAGGCCGACCTTTAAATCAATTTAAAGGAAAAATCTAGACTGACAAACAATCCGCTTCCTTCTAGACAAATGCTTTAGAGACTAAAACACCGTGCAAAAGGGCGCCCATCGGGCACCTTTAGCCCCTCCGAATCGAATCCTGGAATTCTCGGTATCGGGATTCGAGGGGGTTAATGCACGCACGATACAGACCAACTCGTCGGCGACGAGGAAAACCAAACAACGGCTGTGATGATGCTCTACGTGTGAAATTATTACTCTGTATCGAATTTGCCACGAGGAACATCAACAACATACCGTTGCTCTTATTGCGTCTGATCGATAGACAATTGGAAAAGACGAAAAAAATGTTTGCTAGAAAGATGGATGAGCCCCAACATGGGAGATTATATACACCGATTGTGGACTCTCTTTCCGTTTGTAATAAGACTCCACGTGTCGTTGATATTTATTTTGTTTTATATATTACTTTCATTACATGTAATTCAATAAACAGTTGGTACACTCGTTCATTGAGTGAAATTTGTATGAATGAGATGCGCGAGATATAGAAAAATACAAGTTGGTAAGAATGTGTATGTATGCATTTCGGTATGGTGTTACTGCCTCGAAAAAGGAATTATTGTATTGTACTATGTACCATACGAATCATGTGTGCTAGTGTGAGTGCATCATGTATTCAGTATATCACAAGAATAAACATTTTTCCAGTACTTAGATGCTTTTTTATTTTCAATCCGTCTAATATCAAATCAGAGCTTATATTATTTAATAAATCTAAAAATTAAAATGTATATATATAAATGAGTGTTAGGATTATTATATTCATTCATAGCAATTGTTAAATTTTAAATATTCATCAATAAACGTTTTTTAAGTAAATTTTATAAATCATGTGTTTTTATTTATAATATAAAAAGTCGTTTTTAGTTAGATAATTATCTATTTTTTTAAATAAATTTATTATGTCGTTATATTAAATTAAAATTAATTTTTCAAATTATTTCAGAATTAATTAAAAGAATGCTTTTTTCAAGTTCTCTAATGATTAACTGAGACACAAGCGCGCAGTTTTTACAAGTAATACTTTATAAAAATTTTTAAATTTCTGTCTTGCAGCAATTTTATATCTTTCAATAACTAAAAATTCTAATTTTTTTTTTTAATTATGAAATAATTAAAATTACATTTTGTTTGTTTTTTTTTACAAAATATTTTATTGTATAATAATACTACATATATAGAAATAAAAATATTTAATATTAATGTCAAATTTTACATTACACATACATCATACATGATTTAATTTTATACAATATAAGAGAAATTTTTTAATTTTATTATTTCAGAAATAAGAAATTGAATTCCTTAGATGACATACACTTTTGAACAAATATAACAATATTATTAAATTAACAGTCTTAAATTAATTACAAAACAAGTCCATCATATAATTGCCCTTCTGCTTCCGGCGATTCTATTCTGTTTTTTAAATGATCCAATGTATTTGCAAAATGTTTTTGAATCTGCTCAGTTTCCTCACTTATTTCCAAGTTTGGTAATTCATCTTTGATTTTGGAAATAACTTGATTTAAAATTTGTACAGTAACTGCAGTATTACCTTTTTCATAAAAGTAAATGTAATGATTTAATAGTTCTATATACAATTGGACTTGAACAGAAATATCCATGCACTGATTAGCTATTCTTATTCCTTTCTTGAGACAATCCAAAACTTTGTTTTTGTCTTGCATTTCTTTTCCATCTGTGCTCAAAGATTTTCCTGACCAAAATATGTGAGAACAGGTAGCTACACCACGACATTGATCTGGTTTTCTCAAAAGTTTACTGGCATATAAGGCACACTGGTTTCTAACAGGTTCTGCATTTTCTTCGCTAAAACAATTCATTTGTTCAAAAGTCGCAATAATAAGTGTTATTGCAGCAAACTGTGCCTTAGAGTCACTGATTTCGTCCTCGTAGATAGAAAAGGCTTGACTTATAAATTCATAAGCTACCATTTCGAAATTGTCAAATCTTATTTCTCCGATTGCCAATGCTCCTTGCAAAAATAGTCTAAGAGGGAGCTCAGCAAGCTCAACTTTGAGTAATGCACTAATTGTTGAATGACAAAATTGAAAAATTTTTTGACATTTCTTTTGCCACATTTCATCCTCAGACTGCAGATTTTTATATGTAAAAGCTAACTGATAAGCCTGAAAAACAATAGGAGGTAAGGTATATCTGACTCTTTTACTGCCTCCAGTGACAAAATGTTTCCTAGCTGTACTGAGGATCATATATTGTTCATCAGAAATGTCTGATTTGAAGTAGTGTATTAATCTGCCCAAAAGTCCTTGTTCCTCTGCAAACTCTTCTGGATCATCCTCAACTGTATGATCAGCCTGATCCTGTATAAGTGGAGCAATCATTAATAAGATTGCGTCTACTTGATCTGGTGTTGGTATAAGTGTTTCATTGTCTAATATATTTGTTACGATATATGTTGCCAATAATTTTCTTCCTTCATAATCAAAATAACCAAGTAAAGGCCTATAATTTTTCAATTTCAAAACTGTCAAAATATTTTTATAATTGTCAATAGGTATCTTCAGAAGTCTTGATAGCTCTCTTGAAACAGCACTATTGAATTCAAGTGTTTCGGTATGAATTTTCTGGAATATTTGATGAGTGTTCAAAAGAACTTTGTCCACATAATCCACTCTGTCTGGATAACACTTATGTGCTAGATTAATTAATGCTACCTGTAATGATATTATGTCTTCTAATGGCATATCTTGTCTTGTTTGTACAATCGTTGATACTTGATCGCTGAATACATCAAACAACTGAATATCTTGGGGAATTCCTGATATTTGATTAGGGCTTCCTGGACCACCTACACCATCTGACCTCTGGCTAAAAGCAGCAAGCCGATCAATCAAAGAGATAATGATATTTTTTATATTCACTCCACTTTGGAGCTCGGCACAAGATTTGAGGAAGGCATTTAAAGTTTGTAAGTGAAATTCATCTGGGAAAACCTGAATTATACACTCCATAAGGTATTCTTGAGCAATGGCATCTCTACAGCTGACCACTTGTTCTAATATTCCAGGCAATACCAATTTCATGTACTTATCAAGTGTAACTGACTCTAATTGACTAAGTCTAACCAAATTAGTTCCTACCAAAATTCTCAGCTCTTCTCTTTCTCGTTCTCTTCTTTCTCTTTCTCGACTATGACCTTGATGTTGCATGCGAACCCACAATTTGTTCATCTCTGCGAAATTCATGAGGATAAAATCTACGCTGTCTCTGACTGTTCCTTCATCAGTGTTGCTGTCTTCTAAATTATCTGGCAAAATATTTCTGGTACACTGGAGTAAATAATTTCTCAAAAACAATCCTCTCAGTGGATGTTGAACTCCTCGACACATCTCAACCAAATCTCTGAGCAAATCTCTTTTTAAACATGGATTTGTTTTGATGTAGACTATACCCACTGTTATGAGTAAATAGAGTCTAGGTACAATATTGCCTGCATATTGGACCAGCTCATAAAGATCAGCAACTTTGCGACCCTTTTGAAATTCATCCAAGAGATAGAGTTCTAAATGACGAAGCTCATCTGTGATGGCCATGTAGAGCTCATAGTAGCTCTTGGGACTAAGAAGAGAGGTGCGCAGCTCTCCCAGCATGGTGCTTGCATGCTTCAAAGCATCCATTAATTTTGCTTTATCCAAGCAGTGCTTCATTTGCAGAGCTTGAACCTTCACTACCCCAATTGCATCTTCTAATAGTTTTTCTTGCTCTTCCACTCCAGCCATAATTTATGCCCAACTGATTTTATTTGCTCTGGAAACAACTTGTCTCTTCTTATTATCTCAAATTTTTTTAATAAAAATCAGCTCTTAATGAGCATTATTTTTAATGCCTTACGCCCCCCTGCTACTAAATAACTTGCTTAACCTGCGCAAACGCTCTGCAGCCTGCACGTACATACATAACCTCGTAGAAATAACTCGTATACGCTCGTAATTATATATTATAGGATATCCGATATCGTCAATATGTATATATATATATATACACATGCATATACTGTCGCGACATCTGCTGGCAAGAATAAATAATAATATTAAATGCCTAATGCCTGATTGCCGCGCGGTCAATGGTGTCAGGTGCAGCCGTACAGCTGTGCAGGCAGCTGGCAGCTGGTACTGCTGACAGCTGACGTCTTCCTGGCTCCACGCTAGCACACACTTATACATAGGGTCGATTTGGTCGACTGTCTGAGACGCGAGACTCGAGAGACAGTGTCATGGCAAATGACTACGTCCGCCACATTAATAGGAGAAGCATGGACCTTATTTTTTAATCACTATAAACCTTTCGTACCTATTATTCGAAAACAAAAATATATACCATTAGCGTATTTATACGAGAATTATTTAAAATAAGCAACACTGATTTTTTTATTGTTTATTGAATAATAAAATAAAAAGTTGTGCATGATATTATCCACTAATAAAATAATCATCAATAATAATTAGAGAATGTTTAAATACCTATAAGTAATATAAAAATATAGTTTTTTTCATTGGTTCTGTTAGACTTTTCATAAAAATGAAAAAGGGCCAAGGGCCGAGGGCTTCGCCGATCCTCGTGCACGGCAATCACACATGGGTGTGAAACTTTACGCCCTCGTTACGAAAAATACTATTATGATATCAGTATGCGTAAAATTGCACTTTTAAAAATATGCAAAATGTGTAAAGTGCAA
>UELX01004633.1:0-16839 GCA_900480035.1 Eupelmus urozonus | reverse complement strand
AAAAAAAAAAAAAAAAAAAAAAAAACAAAGGAGTCGAGTGGTGCCGACGACACGTCGGGAAAAGGGCGGGAGGCAATTACGGAGTCGCGCGCGAGTCAAATCGGTTTGACGCGTGCGGCGCGCCAGGCGATCGTGAACAACATGCATAATGAATCGAAGAGAGCCGGCCGGGCGCGAGCTGACCACTGATGCGCGACGTATGGGGGAGGGGAGGAGTCTATAGTCGATAATTGAGAAGCCTCGTTTTTCAAGCTGGATGAATAAAGTTTAACGGCTGGTGGAGACGCTGAAATCAATGAGCGGGATGTTGAGGGGAGGGTTTATGGGATGGTGTCGATTGATTGTGATTAGTTTTCCAGTGGGTTGCGATGGTTTGATTTTGGGTCTCGATTTGTTGACTGTAATTTTCGATAAATTTTAAAAGGCTATTAGCGGCTGGTGGCGGATGGGAATTGATCGCGACGTGGGTTTTGAGGTGATAACTTATCCGCGTATTAGTTACGTTTTACGTTTGAATTAATTCACGCTGTTATCCAGTTTCCCGGCGCTCGAGATGATTTAAGATCCTCGAGTTAATTACGCTTCGCATAATCTTAATAAGTATCATTTCCTTATCAAAAGAACACGAAGCACTTGACAAGATTCTTACTTTGTACAAAACTCAGAAATCACCTGAACAAAAAAGAAAACAAAACGATCCTCTCCCAAAGAAACCAAGCCAACCAAAAATCAATAACCACCGATAACTCCTCGAAACAGCCAGCGTTCCCACAACTCTGCTCTCCAGTATCGAAAAGCCTAATTATCCTTCCCAGGGATTGTCGGCTACTCGCGGCGCGCGCGCTCCGTTAAAGGCGAGCTCTCCGCTCCTTCCGATCTAGCCGAAGTGGAGAAACCGGTTGCCACCTCTATCGGTGACCCCCGTTATTTTCTCTGTGCCTTGACCCGAGGAAGCAAGATTCAGGCGCGAGCGGCAAGTCGAAGCCGCTGTTAAGTACGCGGCCAATCACTGTCCGACGGTTAATCCGCTTTCGACACTGGCTTCGCCTAGCGGGAGGACTGGACTGGGCTGTAGGGTGGGCTTAGGAGATCAGGATGCTGAAGGAAGCTGCGGGGGGAAAGACGAGAGCTGAGGGAATAAGAGTTTGGATTTTCGGGTGTTGTTGTGCGGAGGTGGGTTGTGTGGGTGGGTTGATGGTTAAATAGTGGGCTGGGGTTTAGGAGGCGTTTTTGAGAGGATGTATTATTGTGGGTAGAGGGGCTGGATTATAATAAAAAATGTAAATTTAGTGACAAAGGGAAGCTAATGAACCAGACGTTTTCAAGGGGATAATACTCATTAGAATTTCAAAAGGTAAACCTATTTTGCTCTTTAGTTTTTGTGCTTTAAGTACGTAAGGAGATTTTGTAATTTCTTTTGCTTATTGCGGTGACTCCTTTTTCAAATTTAAAATAAGAACTTAATTAGACGTGTATTCAAACAAATGTTTGCAATCAACATTAATTTAGATTAAGAATTTAAAAAATGGAAAAGCTTTTATTCTAAAAATAATAAATATTTAATGTTAATTAAATAAGAATAGTACTTAGATTTACAAGAAAACGTATTAATCCGTTACATTTTATACAACAAATTAAAACAATTAAATCTATTTTTTTATACAAATAATTATAAAAGTTTTTGCAATTTTCATTTCTCAGAAACAGTGCATGTCGTATCGCGCATTTACAAGACAGAAGCCGTGCTTAGACTAGAATAAAAATAAAAAATAAAAGAGTTCTCTGTGATGAATGCTATCTCAGCGATTGTTATATGTATGAATGTAAAGCCGTGAGCGATGGATCGCATTCACTGCAGCGTGCAAAAGCGATTCAACTAAAAGTTTTATTTATTATTTTTTTCATCATTCTACTAAGACTCACGGAAAGTTTTACTTAAAGATTCGCTTGAAATATTAAAGTGTTATTAAAATCTAAAACATTATAGTAGTTGAAATATTTTACTAATTTTAACTTCGAGGGCAAAAAGTAAAATATCTGAAGCTTTCGGATTCTTTATCTGTAAATTTTGAATTTATTTTGAAAATTCGTTTATTAATAATTGTAACATTATTTTAATTTATCGTTTGTTAACATTTGTTAATTACTTCCTTATTTGCAGTAAATTATAAGTGACCTAATTTATAAATATATTTTATTTAAAACATATAACCTGCCTAATAACTTTCCCCTCAAACTAGCTCTAAAGCTAATTGCTTGGCACTATATAAATGTCATAAAAAATATCATCATAATTATTCCGTTTACTATCTGGAAAATTTCTCACATTTATTTCTGTCTTGCCAAGAATCTACAAATGAAAAATAGCCAAGTAAAGAGTTTAAGCACGCAGAATATTAAGTTTCGTAAAAAATATTATCAAACGTTTATCGGATAATTTTGTGTAGGAAATATCCATCATACACTTACCAACTCTCACCCATCAAATTAACAAATAAATACCTACTATTCGCCAAATTAACATACTCCCCATTCAACGTCCATTTAACCGTCAAACCATTATGAAAACCGACCAGCTTACATCCTCCAAGATCCAAACTAAAACTCCCCTACTCTCAAATTACAGCTCTAATCCAGGCCCAATCCCCCCTAACCACTTTGGCGAAATCAACCAAGCTCTCAAAGCCCATAACCATATTCCCACTGATCCCCAGCCTAACCCAGCAGCCTATCTCTCTCTGCATATAATAAAGTCATCGAAGAACTCGGCGCAATTCCGCGGGCGGCCTCCAAACGATCCGCTCCGGCGCGCGAAATCAATATAATTGAAGATATCCGCGTCTAATGGGGCCCGCCGATAGGCATCACTGATGGCGCGACGATAGCCAAGCGGCGGCATCACCGACGGGGATGCGCGCACCTCCTCTCATTATATGGGATATAGCTGCACCGCCAGCTCTCTCTCTCTCTTGTGTGTATGTACACAGTGCATAACGGGACGCGCATAGATGCGACAAGTGACAGCGTAGAGCCAGCCGATGCTCTGTGTCTGTGTCTCTGTATATATATAGCTGTGCAGCCGAGGCCATTCGCTTGCAAGCTGTTCCTTCATTGTCAGAGGGGGACGCGCTCTCTGAGCTACTCCCGATGCGAGAGAGAATCTCTGTGTGTGTGTGTGTGTCTATGTTTGCGCGCTACTGGGCTTAGGTATGCGCTGTACGAGGTGTTCGAGGGATCAGCGGAGAGCTCGGGCATTCCGGAGTGCGCGAGAGTACGTGCTTGAGTTAGTTTCTGTTTTTTTTTTCTCTTCGACTTCTTTGCGAGCCTGCTGTAAACGCTTTTTTTCCTCGAGTTGTAATCGTTGAAAATCAGAGTGCCGCTGAGTTCGATGAATTTTTCAACAAAGAGAGAGCCGACGCTCGGCTTCTCCGGAATCGCTCGATCCTCAGAAGCGTCAGCGTCGAATTAAACCGAGTGATTAGCGAAAAAGTTCGAAACTTGCCCCGCGCGTCTAATGGTTACATTACAGCCGAGCAACACCTGACACCTGTCGCGCTTATATATGAATACCCGCGCTCTTAATCGCCTCTCCCATTGTCCTCGTATACGCATCCTCTTTCCCGATGCTCCCGATGACCGCGGCTGAATAATTTTCGTTTTGTCGCTCGGCAAAGCATCAGCTGTTATGAGTCACGCGGCAGAAGCGGCCGGTTTTAATGACTTGGCGCGCGTGTGTGTAGCCGCGGAGATCGAGTCGAATGAGCTAAGCAAGATTTCAGGCGCGCGTGGCGAGCTTTCGATGAGAGTTTATGTTCCGGTGCAGGGTAGACTTTTGTGTATGCACGCGAGAGGCTTTGCTTTACGAGCTGTCGCACGGGCTGAGCGTATGTGGTGACTGTGTAATTACTGGTGGGATATGGTTTGAGAATTGATGTTTTCCGCTTATAGGTCTTTTGTTAATGATTGTTAATTATTATTGTAATTTAATAATCAATTTTCAGATAATAAATTCAAACAGTAGTATAAAAGAAAAAATTTGCAGAAAACAGGGAAAAAAAATCAGTCCCAATAAATAAATCGAAACGACAAAGTATCAGTATCATTAATCGACGCTAAACGACGCACAAAGCACGCATATTTAATCAACACATCCAATCTGAAAAGCGCATCTGCATCGATTCGTCATCCTCGACGGCTCTCACGCTGTTCATCTATAAACACGCTCCAGCGGCGCTCCGAGGCAGCCGGGGCACTTAGCTCTCGTTCTACACGATATACACCGCGCGTATAATATGTGGGTTAGTAGCTCTGGCGCTATACTCACCATGTAGATCAGCGTGCGCAGCAGTCTCCACACCCCTGGCATCCTGGATTTCCCAGCGTCTCACGCTAAATCACGCTTTTCTGAAACAAGAAACACACAGCGCTTATCAGCCTCCTCAGATCCTTCTCTACGATAAAACGCTTCTTATTTTTATTTATTTTTTTTTTTTTTACTCTACTCTAGACGCACCGGGGCAACTTTATTGCTGTTTACAGGTGATCCGGAGTGCGTGCAAGCGGAGCGACTCTTATATACGCCTGCTTATCTGGCTTATTTATTCGCGCAATTTGCCGGCCGTTTTATTCGCCGATTTTGACGGAGCGCTCGTTTATTTCCCAATGAAAGTCCGGGGGCCCCCTGGAATAATTTATCCGCGCAACAAATTGTGGAAACTATTTGCAGCCGGCCGGCGCCGCGTATATACATCCGTTAAAAATAAATCAAGCTTTATTTTCGCCTAGCGAAATTACCGATCGCTCGGAACATCGCGTAAACACTGCGCGCGAGCGCAAATTGCCAGCCTCGCGGGAATGAGTCCATATAATTTGCCCCCCCACTCCACTTTGCATATTTTACTCCTGATAACTTAATTATCTAAATCAATGATAATGTTGTCACTTCACGGCAATTTAGCCGCGTTTACTGAAAAGCGACGCTTAACCGACGGCTTTTCCTCTTTTCTCTCGCGGCGTGAGTAAAACGAGCGCCGAGAGAAGGCGGATAGGGGGAAGAGCGGGCCGGGAGAGAGCGGAGAAAATTATGTAATTACAGAGGAGTTGATGGAGCCTCGGCGATAAGTTTTGATGAGTAGTTCCGCTGTCGCTTAAATATAAGGTTACGCGCGATGCGACGATACGGATCATTAATTAGATTCCCAGCCTCCTTTTAGCGAGCGCCGCGCTGGAGCTCGGCTTTTTCGCGGCTATTTGAGCATTGCAAGCGAGAGGCTGGAGTAAACAATTTTATTCTCGCGCGCCGGGGAAATTAGCCGCGCGCGTAAGCGGCTTTACGAGCTCAATGGAATCGCCGGGCTGATTAGATGCGTAAGTGATGCTCTGGAATTCCAGTGGAATTCTCGTTGGTTGCTGTGTTTTCTTTTTGTTTAGCGGCTGGAGAGACGCGCCGATGGGAAGCAGCTGATTTTTGTTTTAATCTGCGTGGGCCGATTGCGAAAATGGAAGGAGATGATTACGAGGCTGGCTCGAAGGGAAAGTTAATGATTTTAAGTGTAATGGCGAGCTGAGATGATAAAATTTATTGGCTCTCGCGACGGGGTAGGCATTACGTATGCAAAATAGGTTGACGCAGTATGTATATCATTGAGATCGAGGATCTAGCTTGTGATTTGCGCGCGCTGCTGCTATTTGCTCGGATGTTTTAATGGCGGGTTGGAGGAAAAGTGCCGGGTGGGATTTTGAAAGTTTGAATTATTTTTGGTGTCTTGTTTATTTTTCCCAGCTGGATAACTGTTTGGTAATTAGGATTTTGATGTTGGGTATGCTTATTTTGCGAGGTGATTAGTTTAACGCAGTTTGGTGTTATATTTAATTTATAGATTAGATAGCGCGGAGAGCAAGGCCGTGTACATTTAAATTAGTTCTCACTTACAAGCTCTACTTATCTGTGTTTAATATCAATTAACATTTATAAGTATTTTTACATTTTATATTTTGCTTTTCTTCAACTAATTTAGAACTAATTCTTGTTTTGGAAAATTATTTTTCTTTATATATTATGGAAAACAAAATTGTAAAGCGTTTCTAATAAAATAACCGGGTTACTTGTATATACAAGTGGATTTTATATTATAAAAGCATTAGTTTTCATTATTTATTGCTCTACAAAACAGTTGGAAACTGAGATTTAACTGCTGTCAAAAGCTAATCGAGTCCGCCGATTTACCATCCCATTAATCCGATCTCCCTATAATTGCAGCGCTGCGTCGCAAATTGAACCAAGGTTCATCGAGTTTACGACTTATCGCAAAGTCGAAAGCAGCCCTTGCCCAACTTTTACACGGCGCTCGCACAAGCCGGCTTGTATTGCAAAATCTGCAAGAAATTACTCGTTCCCTGTACACTTAGTTAAAGGAAAACTTTATGGAAAAGGCCATTCATAAGATGCGAAAGAAAATTGAAAACCAGAACAGCGTCCATAATATTAGCATTCGCTCGCTAATCTCACTCGGCGCGTTCGATTTTATCGTCATCACTTCATAATTCAGCTTGGAGCATTGCAAAATTAATTTTCTTTATTTAAGCCCAGCATCACAGTAGCCGCTGGAATCGCAATCATTATAAATTATCTTTACTTTCAGCCGTATCTTAATTACACATCCACAATAACCCGCGAACATTAAATCCGATAAGCCGCGCGAACTTGAGCCGCTAAAAAGCAACATCCAGCCGCGCATCCTGGAGAAACTCGCGACAATCACGCTAATGCAAATCTTGAAATTATCTCGGCCCAACCTATCCGATAAAACACAACCCTGAACTTAATCAAGCCGAGATAAATCGCTAATCAACACTTCCCCAAACAGCATAAAACGGCTACGAAAAAAGCCGCAGTTTTGGCCAACGCCAACCGCAATCGATGAGCGAAAGCGTTGCTCTAGGCGCGCATACAGCTCCTATAGCGCAAAAGTGCGCCGGCGCATGAATTATAAAGTCGCATGGCAGTTTTCCATTATCCGCTGAAAAATGCAGGAGCGCGCAGCGCAAGGCAAAAAAGCCGCAGGAATTTCGCGGCCCTCCTCGCCGCGCGAGAAAATTTCTCTGCCAGAGTGCCACTATGATGTGCCTCTGCTCTCACACATGCATTACTCAAGCGGCTTTGTGCGCGAGAATAGCAGAGACCTACTTTCCGTATTAAAAATTTTAATACGCGCATTCTTTCCAAGCGCCGATCGGACAAATGTTGCTGCCCCGAACGCGATATACTTATATTAGCTCCCGCGCTATCAGCTCTATAGCCACTGCATTAAGCCAGGCCCAGAAAACGGGGGCCTATATAAGCTGAGCTCTCTGGTTAGCTCTTGCGCGCGTATTTATGAATTCGTGCGAGCGCTGCAGCCGCGTAAAGCCATATGTGCAAGGGGCAGGCTTACGCTTAGACGTAGAGAGTCGCGCGTGGAACCGCATGAATTCGCAATTTGTTAAAGCACAGTTATACTATCTGCGCGCTCTCTCGGTAATGTATCAAGTGGCTCTCTCGCTCGGCGAGCCTTCTAAATGCTTCATTATACGCGAGCGCGCGCTTGGCTCGGTATACTCGAGCGGCGAGTATCGGTAACGCCGATGCATTATGCGCGCGCTGTACACGTTCTTTTCTCCTAATCGGCCGATATACACGCGTATACACATGGAAGCGTAGACAGGCGCATCCGGTTTTTCGAAGAGCGCTCGAATCCGGTTTCTATGTATATACAGCTTATACATAGGCGCGCTCGCGCTCTTCGGGATGTGCGCGCTCGGGAGAGAGAGAGAGAGAGATCCATGGTCTAGCGAGCAAATTAACCGATTGCGAGCAAGCGAGAGGTCGCGCTTCGAGTACCAAGAAGGTCTCCGGAGCTGCTGGCGCTCTCGGTGCTAGATACGCGCGTATCTGAGCGCGGTATCTAGCCGAGAGAGGGGGGGGGGGGAGATGTGTTTAAGGGGACGAGAGGTAGTTGAGAGGAGACAAGTCGCTTAAGTGCAGCGAGCGACAATTTCAAGCTACGACACGCCCGGAAATGAGATTACAGCTTCCCGGAGAGTGCAGTATACGTGTAAACGCATGGGGATCGCTCTCCTTGTTGCGAGAGCGCCGGGGTTGAGGGACTGAGCTGTGTTTTAGCTACGGAGAGGCTGTGCGTAAGAGCGGTGGAGGTTTGTAGGGACGGATGGGTTTGGATGGGTTTGGGAAGTTTGCTGGTTGGGAGGAAGGGTTGGGGGGTTTGATTGTTCGATTTGGCAGGAATTAGCGGTTTATTGTGGGAGGTGGGGGAGATGATTTCGATTTTGAAATTAGAGCGTAATAAAAGGGAAGATCTCGTGTGAAGGACAAGTTAATATGAAAATGATTTGTGATTGTAAATTTGTCAATTTAGGCGATTTTAAATATATGATATTAGATATTTAACGATATCTAAATCTAAATCTAAATTGAAGACTCGTTTACTAACATTTCTTTAGTAAAAATAAAAATTGTGAGTTACAAATATAAAAATAGAAAAATGAAATGTAGAATAAGTTTAAAAGCAGGATTTGAGATTTTGTAATGTTTTAAATGAAGTAGTAAGTAAATTAAGCCCGAGCATTTTCATACGGGTTTCTTTAATAAATAGTTTGTAATATATTAATAAATACTTTAAATCTTAATAGCCAATCTAGCAAAAACAAGTTATAAACTTAAAAATTAAATGACAAGTGTGTAATATCAAAATTAGATTTACTATCTAATGGTAAAAGAGTGAAACTTAGGATTAACGATTTAACTCTTCCAGATTTAGATAGAATTTTAAAAGCCTGATACTTTTTATCTACATTTTTACAAGATAATTAATGTATCTGTATATTATAAAAAGAATTAATAATATTCCCCGGATTCATCATTAACAAATAAAAAATAAAATCCTACCATTTTATTGCGCATACACAAGTTACATTTATATCACTTTACCAAGCCACAAATCATACTAAAGCAACAAACCAAAACCCAGCAACAACCCAAGGCCACCGCGGCTACACAAAAAGCCCCCACCCCCTCATAACTCAGCTTCCTTATCCCACTCAAAACCATCCTCAAAATCTCCACAAGCCACATCTACCCAGAGCCATCCATTCCCCAGCACACCCCCTCCTTTTTCATCTACCTCTCGCTAACTCGACGTTACTCTCATAACACTCAATCAAGCCTAAGAAACCGAGAGGAGGGGGGGAAAAACAGGAGCACTGCCGTGCTTATTAGAGCGGGCTATCGCGGCGTTGAGTCGCCGTGCGCGGCGCCGTTTAATTATCGCGCCGAGCGAGCGTCTGGCCGCGGTCTAATCGACGCGTGACTAGGCGCTCACGGCGCGGCTCTTTGCGCAAGGAGACCGGAGATTCATCGGCTTCGCGGCTCCATCGGCGATGATGTTGTTCTTGTAATGCAAGTTGAGCTGGAAGCTGCTGATTTCGGGCGGATTTGCCGGCAGGATTTGAATAATGATGCGGTGGGCATTGGGGTCGAGATGATTTAATTTGTAATTGGAGATTGATTTTTGAGTGGGTGGGTCTGATTTTTGCGAGAGGGTAGATGGGTCTTGCCGTACTGAGCTTTTTCTACTGAAGTTTGGGGTTTGCTTGTTTTGAAGTTTGAGTGTTTTATGGTTTATTGAATTTAATAGATTTTTTAATGCTGAGTATTTTAATTTTTTTTCTTGTGTAAACATGGATTTTTATCTGTATTGGTGAAAATTTTTTTTCAATTTATAATGTTGATAATGTAGAATATATGTACTTTAAAGTAAAGTAAGTTTATGTGTAGCAGATTACGCTTTGCGATTGCATTTTAAAAGTTGTCATTAAAAAGAGATTAAACTTATCTGTTTATCAAAGATTTAACGATGATAGTACAACGCTAAACACTTTTTGCTTTTAGAATGTTCATATAAGAACTATTATTTTAAGCTTGAAGTTTGCAATTTTAAATACTCTTCAATGATTAGATATGCAAAAGACATTTGCAAAAAAGTTTTTGTGGCTTGCAGCTAATAAATGCTACCATGAAGGTAAAAGCTTTTTTATTTGTTTTTCTTTCACGTGAATATGAAAAAACTGAAAAAATTTTACCAATGACCCCATTTCTCTTTAATATGGAATATTATGATTCACTGAAGCTTACTGTAATCTTAAAAATGTTCTTTTTTCGAAAAAATCAGCAGAATAACAAAGTTCAATAACACATATTTAAAAAAATATCCAACAAACAATCAACGTTAAGATCAAGAAAAAAATCCTCCTCTCTAAACAAACACCCAACTTCTAACCATCCCATTAACTCAACATCAACAACAGCGTAACAAACGAACCTCGCGCGCTCCCCGGCCATTCACAATCATTTCAATGAACGCAACAAACCGGAAAACACCATAATCACGAGCATTTCGAAAATTCATAACGGTACCAAGCGCAGAAAGTGAGAAAGCCCAACGAGCAAAAGATAGGCGCATATACAACCTCGGCAAGAAACAGATAAACGAAAGAGACGAAGAAGATAGAGGCGAGAGTATACACAGAGTCGGCGCGCGTGATTACAGTGGTAATCTCTTTGCAGATCCTTTCTTTTTCCCTCGGCGAAGCCAACACTCGCACGCGGGCGGGCTGCCTTTTAGCGCTCGCGCGGCAAAGGAAAACGCGCGCTTCGTTTTGCGTTCCGTAGCTCCGTTTTGCTTCTGCTTTAACTTCCAGCTGCACTTTGACGCTGTTCGAGTTGCGCTGAATTAATCGCTGTTATTATTCCATTAAAATCCGATAAAACGTCGGGGATTTCTGAGCGAGCTTTGCTCTAGCGGGAACGAGAGGCGCGAGTGTTACACGCGCCGAGGTGCGGGTGCGTTTTCGCACGCTCTGACTTTTCTCACGGGTTTAATTAAAAAATTTTTAATTAAAGCCTTTTTTCGGGTTGAGAGGAGCGAGATGGAGAGGGAGAGAAGTGAGCGGTAATCTGATTTTATTGTGGCTTAATTGTAACTTTTATCGTGACTTAATTAGAGGATGATACCCTGGAAATTGGAAATGTTTATTGCGAGTTGAGCGGGGGGCTTTGGATCAACGTTTGTTAATCTCGAGTGTTTCTCTGTCCTTACTGAACTCGAACTATTATTTCATTGTAGTTTTTGTTTTAATTTTTTTTACCCGTATTGCTTTTTTGCGTCAAATTGAAAGTTCTTTTAGAGATACACAAGTAGATTCAAGTATTAAAAAAAAATTATGTAAACATTTTTTATACCGAGGTAAAAAAGGCTACTTGAGCCCAGCCATCTTCATTACCAATTCAAAAGTTGAAAACATTTTTACGAATGCTTCTCTACGTGTCAAGTGCTCCTTTAACCAATCGAGCCAATCACTAATTGACTAACTCCGTGACACAGTTTTTACTACCTTTGATTTCACGCTGCCACGAGCCTTCCATCAAAGGATGCGCCTTCTCAAATCGTCTTTTTCCCAAATTCCTCAATCAGCCATTCACAAAATTTCTTTGACTACCAATACTGCACGTGGCTCGGCTCATTCACACGCGCGGCCATTAAAAAAATGCGGAAGCGCGCGGGAGCCGATGAAAGGAACGCGCTCGCTAATTAGATGCTAATTTATGCCAGAATTAGAACGGCGTAGGCTACCCTTCTTCTTCTTCTTATATTTTTTTTTTTAATTTCCTGTTCGCCCAATTTACGAGAGAAAGGGAGGGGAGAGACGACGAAACCAGACTCGCGCAGGCTCGTAAATGAAGCCGTGTATATAAAAGAATCGTGCGTCGAAATCCTGCACGTAAGCGCCGATACGACACGATCGCGTACTGGATCCTTTTTTTTCCTTCTCCTCGGCCCTCTTTCCTTGTTCCTTTCCTTCCTGCTCTTTTTTTGCGCGCTCTCTTTCTCTCGCGCTCGGCATTTGCATTACGTACACGCGGCAGAAAAAGTTCGACCTCGGCAGATCCTTATCTAGCATGTCAAATACGTATACATGGCACTACTTTTGTATGTGTGTGAGTGTGTGTGTGTATATTATATATATAGAAACTTTGCGATTCTTGCGCGCAACCGCGAAGACGCGATTTGGCCTCTTGCATAATTTACGCCGGTGTACCGTTACGTAATTTTTAGCCACCGGTGACGCGTCGAGTCAGAGATTTAAGGCTTTATGCTTTCTCGGACGCGCCTCTTGCCTTTTTTTTTCTGCACTGCCTCGGCCGTTTTGTCACAAGGACTGACTCCGGTTATATATTAACCCTTTCGGCCGCTCGAATTCTTTACCTTTTGTGAGCGGAATTATAATCTCTTGAAAGTCAGCTACGTGAATGTTTGATTAACGAAAAAAAAAAATGTACGTTTATCAAATACAAATGAAATTTCTACAATAAAAACCGCTTAATTGCCTACATTTATTTAAAAAATCATCAATGATAACAATCCAAGACAGAAAAAAAAATGAACAATACGCAAAACACTGGGAAACACGCGATCGCAAGAGCAGAGCAAGAAACGATTGACCGGGCGAGCTGCCGGTGAAACGAGCACGGGTGGTCCGGGCCACTCGATAATAAAGAGCCGACGAGCGTTGTATTTTATATAATGCCTCATCGTGGAGCGCCGTATATATTCGAATCGGTCGATCGAGCGATACGTCGGGACCGGCTTATACGTATATATTATGTAGGACTCCTTACGCTGCATTTGTACGTGAGAGGAAGCAAGTGGAGATGAGAGAGAAAGAAAAAAAATATATATATATATGGCCCTCGTGATTTTGATGGTGCTAGAGGATAAGGCTGCTTTATGACGTCATTTGACTGGTAAAGGCGATGCTAATTCGGCCGTAATTGTCTGCGTTTAAAGAGAGGAATTATTGTATTGGGGCGGATGTGTTTTATTGGAAAGTTTTGATTGAATGGTGGGTTTTATTTCTGCGAATGGTGGGAAAGTGAATGTTTAAACTTTTTGAATTATTTTTATTTGTTGGATAAATTGTAATTGTGGATATATGGGTAGGTGAGTGAGGATTAAACTGAGCTATTTATAGATATTTTGGACGTTTAATGCCGCTTGTACATGCTTTTTGATTAAGTAATTAAGCAGATACATTAACCTTAATTGAATCACGTAATATCAATGATGAAAGTAATAGAAAATTCACGGTGATTACGCAGCACTACAGCATGCTACTAAAGAGCATCATCCAAAATATAGCGAAATTTAAAAAAAAAAATTATGGGGAATCAAACATGCTCAGAAATATATTAAGCGTTTGATTTAATTTATTAATAAATTTCAAACGCATTTATCAATTACTACTTTAATAAAATCGTAAAATATATTACACGTTCAACCCAAATTGTTCAACTTTGAAAAATAATCAAGGAAAAAAATGGTAAATTATTTTCCTATAACCCAAACCTCCCACTCCTGCAGCATAAAAAATTATTCGATTCCATTTAATCCCTCCACTCAATTTCGGTTAATCGTCCATTCTTACGAGCGATCACGCGCGTGAAGCTCCGCAAATTCTCCCTCCCTCTCTCTCTCTTTCTCTGCCGCTGAGCGATCGCGCGCGCTTTCGGCCGAAGGGGCCACTTTAAATAAATCGCTGATTAAATTAATCTCGCTCATACATGCGAATCGGCAGAAGCGATTGTTCGCCGCATTGAATTAATGAAATAAGTGTATTTTGGCGTTTGCCCGGCCGGTGAGAGGCGCACGAAGTCCAGAAGAGAAAGGGTATAGACGTTTAATGCAGGAAGATATAAATCGATTTGATTTAATGATTTAAGCTACAGGCTAAAAGCTTGTTTAGCTTATACGGCATCTTCGAGACACAATGAGTTTTATGCTGGGTTAAGTGCATTTTTCATTCAACTATGCGGGATTATCGTCAAATGGCCATTGGCTTTGAGTTTCGATATCCATTAAAGATACTGGAATCAAGATAGCCCGTTTTAATTGGCCATTCTAATCGATTGGTAAGTATGAAGATGGATTTTTTAAATTTCTGGAATTGACTCCTCTCCTGATACTCTGCTATCGGCCGCGTAAATCTTCGCGTTAAAAACTCCATTTCCCACATACATATAATTTAGCCGACTACTAAATTTTTCAATTAACAGACGTACAATTGAATACCGCAGTTTATTAAACCCAATTACACCTATCTCTTACTTCTAATTGCACGCATAAATTAGCCGACTCCGCTCGTTCCTCCGGCTGCCGCGCTATCTGGACTCGGCATCTAAAAACTCATTCATTTTTCACAGGCCGCTCTCGCGGATTCCTCGCTCGGGCTCGGCGCAAAAAGCCTTGGAAAGCGGCAAAAAGAGACCGGAGGCGCAGACGCTTCCGGCAAACGAATCGACGAGTCGCACATATCAGCCGTATAAGCCAAGAGTCTCTTGTTCGCTACACTCTCGCGCCGCAGACACTCGACGCCTGTAAGAGAGTTCAAAGGTAAAGTGCAAGAGTAGGAGGGGAATAAGCATCTTGGGTGCACTAAACAAGCGCGAGAATTAGAGTCGAGCTCGTGGAGATGTATAGTTTGGAGGAACGGTTTGAAGGAGGATGCGGAGAGAAGCACCGAAGCAGAGTGAGAAATACAAGGTGGGGGGACGAGTTGAATGGGAGAAGGCGAAGCTGCGATTACGCAATTGACGTCAGGCGTCGAAGATTAAAAGGAGAGGAGAAAGGTGGAGGAGAGGAGGATATTCGTGTTTTTGGGTTTTATTGGACTGGTTTGCGTTGCTTGCGAGGATTGATTCGTTTATCAGATTGAAGGAGGCGGCTTCGGCAGGTGGAAATTCGGTAAATGTTTCTGGATAAATGGGACTGAGGTGGCTTGAGTGGAACAGTTCTTAGGAAAAATAGTTGATTCGTCATAGTTGATGCAGCGGCATTTTTTTTAGATTTCGAAGCATCTTTAGACGCATAAAGATAGGCGGATTTTGGGTCAGTCGTGTTTCTTGGAAGTCGTCGGAGATGTTTGTACTGCCTAAAATTCGTTAACTGTTACTTTTGAGTTTTTCTCAGTTCGAATTTCGTCATATACATATATGCACATTCTTTTAGTCAAATTTTTAGAATTTTTCTTTGAACTTACGATCAAAAGGATATACTTGATAAGAATACAGTTTTCATAAATTGTGAAAATAAATCTTGTTACAATTAATTATGAAAACCAATACGAAATAAAAGTGAATCCACTGAAGCACCAGCTCACCGACTAATTCACTCTAACAATTTAATCAAACCACTACTGTCCCATTATCCCCGCGCGCCATCCGTGAGATTTTTCACCCGCAATCAGCCACATCTCATCTCGCCTTAAACAATTACCCCGACACTCGCCAAAGCCCTCACCTCCTCCATCAAGCGAATTAAACCATTGTTCGATAAATCAGCTCCAGCTTTAAATCTCGCCGCGCCCTCCCAATTAGACAAGCTCGGAAAAAATCGCGAGCGCGGCACGCGCGCGCGCAGCTCAGACACACCGCAGCCGCGGCTAATTGACGCGCGCGGCCGCAAGACAAAGCGACAACTTCCTCCTGCCCGCGCGCCGGCCGTCTTTCACTCCCCCTCCTCCTTTTCTTGTGTAGCGCACGAAAATTCGCGCCCGGACGGATGCAGACAGCCGGCGGCGAGAAGGTCGCGGTTCCCAGGACACAATACATTCCTGGAATGTTTCGAGCGCGCCGGTTATAGACTTGCTGCGCGCGCGCGCGCGCAGGTATATATACACACAGGAGAGCGAGGCTTGTGGTAACGGTGTTTTCCGTTGCGCCGGCGATCCCACGCTAATAATTCCCCTCGCGCATGCAGGTGCATGCGCGCCCGCGGGAGAAGAAAGTAAAAGAGGGGAAGGTGACGCGGGAAGGAGATCGGGGCTTTTTGGATGTGGGTCGGGAGGTTTTTTGGTTTTTTGGGGGGATTGGTGGGGGGTGATGAGGGTTGAGTGGAAATGGGTTGGTATGGTGTTTTGAGTGGGACTTTGGAAAATAGAGCGGTGGTTATGTGGGTGACCTCGTTTTGAATGTAGAATATTTTGTTATTTTTTTAATTGGGTAATGAAGGATGGTTTCAAGAGCTCTATTTTACGAAAACATTTCAGAATAATAATTTTTATTGTTTCTCTGTCCAACGTTATGATTGCTCATAATGACATTAATTAAATAAGTTCTAATATTAATTAAAACGAAGTATTTCCAATAATTTTCCGCCCCATTTCCCATACATTTTTTCAATAAAGCTTACAAAAGTTCATGAAAAAAAATCCACGACCTTCTTAATTTACCAACTACAATAATTCTCCGAACAATGAAACGAAACTTTTTTCTCGTCACATCACAGGCAAACTTGAGCCCGAGTCCGCCAACTTTCTAAGCGCCGCGCAAGATGATTTAACCCTTCTCCGTCTCTCGACTTTGTAGCGCTCCAAGTGTCGCGGAAGAAAAACGCGTCATCATTGTTCCCCTTTAATCCCTCCTCCATTAAATTAATGACACATCAGGTAACAAAGAAGCTGAATCAAAGCCTCGGGAGCCCCGCAGACGCGGAAACAAAAGCCCGAGACAAAACGCAGAAAATAAAAGGCCCCGCTACACACAGCCAGCTCAAGCCAGACTGACAGCTCGTCTCACTATTCTGGCGCATGCACCCAGAGAGAGTCAAGTAGCAAACGCGCTCAGGAAGTCGGAAAACAATCGTCTCAGCTTGAGTTTATTTACGTTGGCAGCAGGAGAAAGACAGAGCTGGAATGCATCGTGTAGTTATATATATGTATATAGGAGAG
>UELX01004632.1:0-16848 GCA_900480035.1 Eupelmus urozonus | reverse complement strand
TTAAATTTTGCTAAACAATAAATAAAGGACCAATACTCAAAAACGAGAAAAATAATTGTCCAAAGGGCTGAATTGTCAAAATACAATAAAATCAATTTATAAAAATACTAATAGGTAGAGAAAACAAACTTAGCCAAAAGTCATTCGAATGTTTTAAATTTTATATGTTATATGACATTGTATAGGTATAGAAGGCTACGAGAAATCAATGATAGTCATATCATTCCACTTGCCTGCTTGTATTCTAATGCCGCTTTATCTCATATATTTTTTAATTTTTAATTGAATTAATCTGATACTTTGTCCAAAACTTTTTTAGATATAGGTAAAGTAAACAATGGAAGTTTATTTTATCGTCAACTGCATCCGATACTTTTTTTTATCAAAGTTAAGAAAACTTTACGATTAATAGAAATATATTTTTTATTAAATAATTTTTAATAATAATTGATTTGTAATACTTTTACAGCTAACGATAGAGTACTTGTCTTTTTGTAAATCTAGAGTATCTAAGAGATTTTTTGAATTTTTTTAGTATTTTTTAAAAATCAATTTCTTTAATATAATATATTCTTTGTTTTTGAGAATTCTTTTTCCCATTCTTGAATTTATTATTTTCCTTAACCCATCGTAATATTGGATCAAAATCAAATTCAGATATTAATTTTATTGAAAAGCAAATAATACATTTACCGCTAATGAAAAAATTACCAATACTTACCAGCTTCCTAAGAAATTTATTATGTTTCGGTGAAAAATTGGCTTATGGCACTTCTACACTTCTACGTATTGAAAGAAGCATTAAAATACTCATTGTCTTTTTATCCAAAGCGGCACGTAACGCACACGCTTTATAGGTACCTGTAGAATTGAGATTGCGTGAAAAACATTTTTGTCAGTGCAAACTAACAAGAGGCACCCGTGCTCCACGTTCTAAAAGTGCAGTACGTTAGCTGCACGTGATTTTCTAATTTTACTTTAGTATAGATAGAATTTTATCGTTTCTTTATGCGGCTGCAAAATGAAATAATTAATAATTGTGAAGTTTACATATAAATCCTGTAAGACAATGTATTTTCCAATAAGTTTTCAAAATAGTAAGGCGATTACATCAGTGCGCGGGGATCTCCAATGTTTATGTTTGAGCTTGTTAAGCGTAATCAGTCGCATTTCAAGAGTGATTTTTTGATGACGCATCAGAATTCTCTTCCGACTCTAAGTGCTTTGAATGTAGAGATATATTGCTATGGATGACTTTATAAAATGTTTAAACGTGAGTAAATTTTTAAAGGCCAAACTGTTAATGAAAATCATACTTTTAAAAATCATAACTAAAAAAAACTTTATAATATAATATTCTCTATATAATTAGTATATAAAATACATAAAATATTAATAGTAAAAATAGTCTGATGAACTATTGAATAAAAACATCTATCTGTAAAATGAATAAAAAATAGATACGCGCTTCTCAATAACACCCAGCCACTGTTACACAAGATATTTTTTAAAAACACAATATTCCGGTTTAAAGGGTTAGCCATCCGATTCCACAATAAAACCTCCAAACGCCCCCGCTTTTCCAGAGCTCTTTTTCCAGCCGAGCGCTAACTCTCTCACACCATCTAAGACCATCTCCACAAACCAGCCCAATAACCCGGAAGGACAACAAGACGACGCGCACACTCCTCCCTTTTATATATACGCACACACGCACTTCCTATAATCCAGGCAGGCCGACTGTTGATTCTGTCCCGATGAGTTTTCCGTGTCGTTCCGCAGATGAAGAAAGAGATCAACCCTATTTTTCCGCACGCGCGGGCGTGCGCGCTTGTGTGCCACTTTTTTTTGTTGTCGTCGCTGCTATAAGAGAAGACGGAAAAGCTTTCGAATCGTCGGCGACGCTTAGGAGAGAAAGCTGTTTTAGCGAGCTTAGCCGGGGGAGCTTAGACGCTTTTATCTCGGGCGTAACGGATCTGGGATGGCGCGTTGGATGCTCGGATGGTTCTTCGAGTGTTTTTGATTGTCTATTTGCTTGTGGCGTGGAAAATAGTATTGATTTGTTGGAAAGTAGGGAGCGAAGTTGGAGAAGTTGTGGTTGTTGTACAATGGACGGCGAGTTTTGAGATTATTTACTGTGGCTTAAAGTTGTTTAAAAAAATTTTTTTAACTTTTAAAAAGTTTGTTTACAGAGAATTCTTTGTTATAAATGTCCTTCAAAAGAGAAACTGAGAAAATTAAATTTGATCATATATTGAAATAAATTGCAGTAATTTCCAATCAATTAAATATATTTTTTTTATCTAATTAAATTACGAAATTCATTTGACAAAAGAACTTATTTATAATTGAGTAGCTCGTCAATTTTCTTGCTTATTCCAAATCACGCGGTAAAACGAAAAGAACGACGGAAAATTGGCAATAGAAATTCGTTTTAATTGTCCAGACCTGCGCATTCAAAGCTCTTCAGAGTCGGCAAAACTAATAAAATAAAAACCTCCAATCTGTGTGGCATATTGACTGCTGCTACATGAATACGGGCAGTACTCGTTTAAAAAAATAATCTTACAATTCGTGTAACGCGGAAAAAAACAACGAAAGCAAATAAAAAAAAAACATTTAATCGTTCATTCGATCATCGATGAAAATAAATCTAAACTCCTCTCTAACTTTACATATTTTCATAACGCCCCGTTATTTACTTTCGCTGCGCCGTGAAAAAAACGTTACAAATTACAAACTCCCCCGAAACGCCGCAAATTCATCCAAATTCCATCGTTTTATTTCGATTAAACAAAGCGCGCCGCCGCCGCAAACAAAACCTAAACAACAAAAAGCCCATCCATTCCCGCAAATTGTCAGCCACTCCCCCGCAACGTTTTCGTTCGATTCTCCGCGCAAGGAAAAAAAAGGCCTCGCGCTCACGTATTTGATTTCCATGCGGATGCCGCGAAAAAAAGAGCCCATCGTTAATTGCTTTCTGGTTCGAAAACAGAGCGCGCGACGCGGCCGTCCAATTATGGAAAATTAATTGACGTGCTCCACGGCTAAATGTCGGCTCGACGCGTTTGTCGCGTGTGCATATACGCCTTTTTTTCGCTTATTTTTTGTCTATGTTGAACGAGGGTTGGGGGGGAGTTCGGTAAAAGAGAGCTGTTGTCTAGATTTGTTTATAGTATTTTTGCGCTGTAAAGGTAAACAATAGTGTTATATTATTTTATATTTACGAGCGCGTATTGAGCTCGCGACGGCTACGAATAAACCATTTACTAGACGCAATTTTTGCATTTATTTTTCTTGCTTAAATAAAAATCCGTGATTGGGATGCATTGGAAAAATGTTTTCGATAGCAGGACAAGTTTATGTATTCATCGTTTCGTTATTGTAAAATAAAATTAAAAAAAAATTATAATAAATTTTTATTATTATTTCGAAAATATGATGAAAATGAGTTCACCTGTGATATCGCAGGAGCAGAAGTTACAGATATTATTGATCAATGTGAAACGCACACGTATATTACATACGTTTCGTTGCCGTCAGAGATTCTGCACTAAACGATTCGCACCGTTGGACCACATCACTCGTAATTTCGATTACGATTGTCAAGGGGAGAACTGATTTACCGTTGTTGCCCTGAACGACAGCGTTTGTGTCTGATCGAGCCACGATGATGGTTCGAGGTTCCCCCTTTGATTTTGTAGCAGAAGTGTTATATATGTATTTGTATAGATGACGAATGTTTTGTAGATCTTTTTCAAGTATTCTGGTTGTTATTTGAGATGGTTTGATTTTACGTGTTAACGATATACAATTACGAGATTTTCATTTTTGAAACATTATTTGATTATTTGGAAATATTTAAAATAATGCTAATATAATGCTTAATTTTCAATAAAATAATGTAAAGAGGTAAAGAAACAGCAAAACTATCACCCAATCGTGATTGAGACTGATGATAGTTTTAAAAAGTACTCAGTAGGTCTATCAGAAGACAAAGAGCCTATTAAATCGTTATTTGTATCTTTTTAAAATAAAATTAATAAAAAAAATTTCTAAAATATAATTTGAGAAACAAGAAGTTAAATTTTTTCTTACAGAGCTGTTAATCAATCGCACGGTGTTTAGATGACTGCACTGCAAGATTACTTAACCACTCAGATAACTTCCAATGATCGTTCCTAAAAAATCTTATCAATGTCAAATTTTTACTATAGGATTAGGATTATAGTAGGAGTTTTCGAATTATTGATAACTTTAACAAAATTGTTATGAAATATTGAAGGAATATACAAATATTGATTTGTTAAATATTTATCAACAAATGACCTATGTTTTATTCAAACTTTTTTAAAAACGCGAATAAACTGTCGAAAAAATTTTTGCACAGTGTATATACTGCGTAAAAAAATTTACATCGCTTCAATATATCCCACAGGTGCACATATATAATAATTTGAAAAATCCAAAAATATGATAAAAATATACATACACGGTTGCAATATATTAGTGAAACATTAAATTACATCGGACTTTTAAGCAAATTGTACGGCAATCGATGCCCGATGTATCGGCCAAATAAATTACAATATTTCGACAGTGGTAAATTTATTTGCGCGCGTATTTTATCTAACTAAACAAATTTACCAATAAAGCTTATAAAATCTGAAATAAAATTATCAAATCAGCACGAAAAATTCTCACTACAACTAAAATTTTTTTCCAATAACACCAAAAGCATACCGTTCTGCACCCCAAACATATATACCTCACCCAACATCCACATCCTGCGAAATCCGCGCACACAAAATTTCGGCGCACGCGTCCATTACATCACTTTCTTGCGCACACGCAGGCTGATACGGAAGCAAACAGCGCGAGGCAAATCCCGAGGCTTTGTATATATACGAAACGCGACGGGCTAATCCACGGCCACGGATAATCCGGATCCGGATAGGCGGGCTCACGTAATATATACTCGCACGTGTGGGCCGCAGCGCCAAATCCGCGTAGGCCTCGTGCCTTGTATATCTCACTGATTAGTTCAGTCGCGAGTCTGTGAGAGGGATTTTTGGTTGCGGATTCGTTGGTTTCTGCTGCGCTTTTATTGAATTTGGCAAAGTTTGCTGGGTGATGATTATACTAGAGGGTAATGGTGAATAACTTTTGTGAATTTTACGATTGCGATGAGATTTTTAGGTGAAAAAGACTGAAATGGAAAGGATTGTTTTATTGGTTGTTTTGTGTGAAAATAAAATTTATCTTAAATAAATGTTATGTGATGTTTTCAATTAGTAATGAAATATAAATATAGGTACAAGGAGATACATTTTTTAGAAAAGTTAATATACTGTTTTATAAAACGGTAACAGAATGAAAATCCAAGAAGTTTTTCATGTATTTCAACTAGATTTATAGTCGATTTGAGGAACAAAAAGGTAGATTTACTATACTATAGTATAAGTCTAATTGATAAAATTCCTTCCAAAGTACAAGATCAGAATGCGTTTTATTTTCATAATTTTCCAAAATAAGTACTTTTGTTCAATGGTCACGAGTCTGATCCAATATTTCTACAAAAGCGATTTGCTTCACGCTCGATGTAAAATTTCAACGATTCAAAAATAAATATCTGCAGATATACTTTACAAATTATCTATAGCACTGCATGTGCAACCTAATATAGCACGAAACATAATCCAAAATAATCAATCCTAATTCTACGAATTCCAATCAACGCGATAATCACCCGAAACTCCTTCCACCCAAATAAGCACTATTTAAAATTATAAATAACCCATCCCACCAAATTAACGTTCCCACCTCTCTCCCATCCCCTCCCAACTCTCCTCATCACGCATTCATGCCGCTCGCTAATAATCATCAAGGCATCAAGAGCCATCTGCGTGCGCGCATACAGGCGCTTAAGCGCGCACCAGCGACTGCTCAAGCTGCGGCGACAAAAGAGCGTTCTGCCATTCGAGAGCAGCAAAACATGGAGAGAGAGAGAGGGACAATAGCGCCGACGAGAAAAAGGGAAGGGAGGAAGTATTAGATAGAAAAATAGGTGGAGAGAGAGAGACGAGGCCTGCAGCAGCCATTGAGGCGCACGCGGCGACGACGTATATCCCCGGGGATGGAGGACTGGTTTCTACTGCGGATCGAGCCTCGCGATTAACGTGCGGATTAGGATTAAGCCCGGGCGCAGATCCACGCTCCTGCATTAGAATGGAGTTTATGCCGCGAATGCAGCGCGCGTGTGGGGGATATATAGCCATGCGATGAGCCGGGAGGGCCCGTTTATGTTATTATTATGCGAGTACGACGCGCGGCACAAAGGAGCGAGTCGGTGATATAATAAAGCGAGAGATGGAGGAGAGGAGGAAAGTGAGGATGGAGAGAAATGAAGAGAGAGAGAGAGAGAGAGAGAGAGAGAAAGGATTTTGCATGCGGGAAAAATGTAAGGCAGGAAAAAATTGAGAGAGCTTGAGGCTAATGTGAATTAGAAAGATAATCGTGATATGCTGCAGTTAGACTTTGTAGTTTATTATCGGCTTTGTCTCTGATTAAGTTGCTGTCGTTCTACGTGTATGCTAAATATTCTACGAATTTCTAAACTACTGTTTAACGAATAATAAAGTAGTAGAACTTTGGAAGATGGAAAGATTTATTTAAAATAAAAGTTAAAAATAATAGTTTATTAAAATGTCTAATATGATGAGCTTTTATGTTATGGCAAGCTAGAGGAATTGTAAAAAAATTAATAAGTTAGGGCATTAAAAAAGTATACTGGACTTAAATCCTCACTCTTTATTTATTTTGATGAATAAACTAATGTTATTCCTTACTACAAAACTCATAAAGACCTATACAAAAATTAAATACGAACCAATAGTATGTAAAAGTATCAACGAATAACAATTTAATATATTAATATAATAAAATGTTGAATGTGAAAAAAGAATCTATATAATTGATTCCTGAATAAATTGCAAATGATTTAAAGAATTCTAGGTTTTTAATTACAAATTCAAACTTATTTTTTATAATCTATTTGTTAACTATCCTTCTAATGTATAATATTGACTGGATATACAAAATATTTAATAAATCATGGAGGGTGTAATAGTTGAATAATAAATATTCTGCAAAAAAAGTGCGAACGTTATATTAAATAATTTAAATTTTTTGGTTGTGAAATTAGAATGATAAAAATACTACAGTTGATAACCAAGTATAACTATAAAACCCCATTTCCTACTTTTTATACATATTCCTTCGACGACACAAAATAAGCCATTTTCCAAATTCAAAAAACAGGTAAGCACAAGCCACTAACAATAAGCAGAAAAGCAGTCGTGTGCCATCCAAACGAACCAGATAACCAAGCACAATAAAAAGGCTCCACATACATTTCCGCAGTTAAGAAAACAGCCGCGCACGCGTATGTACATCTAGATTCCTCAGTAACAAAACCGATCTACACTTCCGAGGCTATTTAGCCTCTCAACTGCGGTGACGCCAAGCATGTAAGTAAAAGTAAACTTCCACGGATGTAAATCCCATACATCCAGCACTCAGCCATGTACACACATTTCCCCCCTCGCTTCCCTTCGGCGAATCCGGACTCGGCCAACAAAGCTCCACGGAGTAATGCGCATTACAACGGTTTTATATTATTAAGCGAGCGACTCGCATTTGAATAATTGAAGAGCGCCGGACTCCACACGGGGCTGGGGCGCGCTCGATTGGCCGTGACAGGATGAAGGAATTTCGCGAGGGATTTAGATCGAGAGGCTTTTTTCTCTCTCTTTTTTGGGTGGTATAGCCGCTGGAAGACTGTTTGCTCGGTCTTCTTCGTTTTTCTTTGGTAGGGACTTTGTAGATTTAGGATTGGTCAATGGATAGAGAGAGTTTCGGGAGTCTGCGATGCGTTAATTTTCGATGCGATGCGCTCAATGAAATTTTAAGTGTGCCGCAGCGAGCCGTGAGTTGGGATTCGTTTGACTGGCGCTTCTTTTTGAGGAGACAATGCGGCTTTATTGACTGAAGAGGACTGTTCGGAAATAAAGCGAAGGTATTTTGTAGGGTAAAGTTTGTAAACAAACGTTTTATAAGATTTTTCAGTACAATTTTCAACTAATTTTTGAAACATTTTTTCTTAATTTTCCAATAGCATAATATTATTTAGTAATCGTCAATTCAATTACGTGATAAAAACTAATACCACATTACATAAACCATTTCACACACCAATCCGCCAACACAGAGATTTTCATCAAAAACACATCAAAACCTCACAACCAAAAAATAAAATAAAAAAGAACCATCCTCAATCCTACCTCTTCTCCATCTAACGACACCTTAATTAATACCGTAGAGCTCATATACATCCACATTAACGCGCCGCCGCTTCCTCCTTCCGGCGGGTCCAATCGCAGTCCACAATATAAAGCGCGTAATGCGCGCGCGAAGCTCCCCCGATCAACCTCCTCATTCTCTCTCCTTCTTCTCTTTCCCCTCACGGTACAAGAGCTCGCAACGCCCACGCGCCTCTTCCCCCACTCTCTTAGCTCGGAAGAAACGCGGAGAGAGGCTCTCCTCAAAGGGGGATGTCTCCGAGCTCGAGACATAAATTGACATCGACAGAGCGATGGCTTTTCGCGAGGATGAATACGCAAATTACGTAAGGCCGGAGAAGGGCTGGAATTTTCTCGGTTTCTAGTTTTATTTTTGCAAAGGTGGATGGGGGATGCTGATTTTATTCTTTGACTTCTCAGGCATATTGTATCGTGGAGATCGTGAGTTTAGTTTTTAACGTCGAATTGAATGTAATTATGTTGTTGTGAAGACGTTGTGGAAAAATAAATAATAATGGAGATGCGTAAATGTTAATAGCGGTGTACTAGTTTTATTTAAATCTATGAGTAATAATACATTATCTACCGAGGGAGTAAAGTCGCAGATTATTCCTGCGGGTGGGTCTACTGCCCAAGCTAAGTGAGAGACTGCATTACTGAGTCGCCCGATTACATTAATAAATCGACTTTACTTCCAAGGTGTATATATATATAGTACTTTTAATTTTCACCTTAACTGTGACCACTTAAATGTTTTGAAAAGCACGAGACCTTTTCTTTTTGTCAATAATATTTCTATTTTTTCTAATAAAAATGCTAGCAAAGGAAATAATGTTCTAAGAGGGAAATAATAGTCCTTTATTTTCCTCCTCGATATTTTCGGAAATAATAATATTTTATTTGCGCTTTGTGAACCCCGTAAAGAGAATGCTCCACCAAGTACTAAATAGTGGAATTCCCACTAACAAATAGTGAATATTTACGATAAATTAGTGAATAAGTTAGTGCGAATTCTACTATTTACTTTACCATTAGTGGAGTATTCTGCACTATTTAAAATTTACAGAGAAGGAAATAAGTATAACCATTATCGTTATGGTAGGACTAAAAAATTATTAGGATCACTTAAAATTTAGACTAAAACATCAAATTAGTTATAATCCAATTTTTACATTATTTCACAAACGATAAACTATTCGAAAAACATCTACATTCATGGAGCGAATATTTTGAAAATCTTAAAATAAATTGTTCGTAATTATTATAATATTGTGGTATTTAATTAAAATACCCTCTATTTGGAAAAACATAGTTTTATATTTTAATAATAACAGTATATTTTAATATTTTTATTCACTCTCTATACGTATAAAATACACATATACGTGTAAAAATAGCTTCCATCGAATTAAAAATTCCCGGAAACACTCAGCGCCGCATCCGTCGCTCGATAATCCATCCAGCCAAAAATCGCGTGTCCGCGTCAATATCATCCGACGAATTCATTCGCCCTCTCAAGCGTGCCGGGAAACGCGCGCCCGGCATTTTTCACCGCTGCCCTGGCATACAGCCCGTCGGATTCGTCGCGTAATAAATAGATATTCGCCCGTCCGTGTCTCTGCCCCCCTCCCTTAACCCCCCCTCCTCCTGCAATGACAGGAGTGTGGCCTGCGCGCAAGGACTCGGCGGGGAAAGGATAGCGTCGAGGTGGGCGTGGCCTGACTGAGGGAAGTCCGGCCACGCCCCCAATGGAAGAAGCGCCGGATGTCCTTTTATTGTCTGTGTATATCGTGAAGTGCAACGCTTAGATGCTATTACCGTGTTATAATGCTGGCAATTACGTGAGCTGAGGAAAAGAAGATATGATCTGATTGTACATGGCTTTTTTAATGTGGGTTTGGGTGATGCTGGTATTGTAGCGCGATTATACTAATGTTCTTTTGATTAGATTGTTATTTTAGGGTTTTATTGTTTATTAATTTAGGTTTAAATTTTTGTTGTTTTTTTAAACGATTTATTTATAGTTGAATTTAGGTTTACTAATATATGAAGTACGATACTGAAGGGTTCGGTTTTTAGTTATATTTATCGATATTGTCAGAATATTGGTATATATTTATCAATATATTTATAATGTTGGTAAAATATTGTATAATGATTGTATTAACACAGACACGGTATTCGTGCAAATTGGATTAGCTATATTTATGAATGTATATGGTAACAATATTGCATATAAATACTAAAATAAAATTGTTTATTTGACAATGCTACAAAAAAATTCATGCACAAAACTCAATCTGCACATAAAAGTCATTCATCGTTAATCCATCAAAACAACATCATTTTACCATGAATCCACATATACATCACCCTCCAAATCGCAAAAACTCCAATGCAAAACTCACTCCTCACACAGCCAACCCTTCCTTTCACTCAAGTTATATACGATCACAAAAGAACGAAGACACTGCAGCAGCAGCAGCATCAGCGCATTCCTCGCGTGCATCTCCGCAGGCTGCAAGCGATACGCGCAGAGGGCCTAGAGAGGCGCGCCCGTCCGCCACGCCCACTCTACCCCCGCGGCCGGGTCTCACCCCCTCTGAGACAGAAGCGAGAGTATCGCGCGCGGCTGCAGCAAGGGGGATGCAACGCCGGCAGTCCAGAACGCGCTTGTTTTCTCCGGCGCACGCACCGTTCGCATTCTCTCTCTTTCTCTTTTTCTCTTCACGGACGTAGCTGTTAGTGGCTGATGCTGCAGTTAAGAGAAGTTTGGTACTGGAATAAGAAAGTATTGGAGGAGTGAAGAATTGAATTTGAATTGAATTGAATTGTGGAAAAAGTACAGACGTTGTATCGAATGATTGTTATTTTTCGATATAGTGAATTCGAGTGATAAGAAGAAGAATATTGTTGACTACAGAGTAATTGAAAGAACTGAAACAGTGCGACTGGAGTGTGAAGTAATTTGTACGAAATATAAGTTTTATAAATTTTGATAATAAAGGTGAGCACGGAATCACACTAGTGTCAAGTTCTCCTTTGATAAATGGAGCACTTTAATAAATTGTTTTCAAGATCAGCGTTGTAGGAATATTGTTAACAAAATTAAAAACAGTTTTTGAACAATTAATCAAAAGTGAGAGGAGTCCCAGTTCACAGTTCACAAAAGATCTACACAATCAAACAAACATCATCCCTAAAATGTTCTCTTGATCATCATCGGCTTCCATCCTACCACCAACACTCTCACAAAAACCATCCAACCCAACCCCACCATGACACTACCAATAAAAATGAAACCCGAATAACCACCCTCGCAACCACTCCACCACCTCGCCAAAAAACCATCCTCCTCCTCTCCCGGCGTAATCCCTTAAAAAAACGACGACGGCGCGCCTGGCGCGCGGCCGCGCCACGCCGCACCAGCAGACGATGGTCGAGAGCGGCTACAGCGGCGACTCGTCGCGCTCGCCCATGACCGAGTCGTCCCCGTCGCCGCTCGCCCAGCGCCAGCTCCCCGAGCCCGTCTACACCCACCAGCCGGCCACGCGGCTCCTCTACTCCAGATCGCCCGAGCCGATACTCCAGCATCATCGCCAGGGCTCGAATCACCAGATCGGCGGCAGGACTGCCAGCAGCAGCAGCAGCAGCAGCTCCCAGTCGACGACGGCTGCCTCGTTGTTCACGATAGACAGTATTTTGGCGCCGAGGCCGATGGGTAATGTGCCGGCCAGTAGCGCTGCGGCAGCGGCCGTGGCTACGTTGCAGGCGGCGATGCAGGGTAACGAGAGTAGTGGAGTAGTTAATGCGGGGGTGGCGAATGCGAGGTCGGCAGCGGCGGCGGCGGCGGCCGCCGCGGCGGTGCACCCGCTGCAGCAGCAGCTGCATCATTTGGCGTTTACGTCGGCGGACTTTTTGGGTGAGTTGAGGATGGTTTTTTAAATGTGGGGTTGTGGGGTTGGGAGAATTAGGTGATTTAAGACTATTGGGTAAATATTATTTGAGGATTTGAATTTTTCGAGAGGTACAATGATTAAATTGTATAATATTAATCTTTGTCTCGTTCAGATTTGATTGAGCGGTACCGTTTTAGGTTTAATAAAATCAATTTTGTTTTGAATTATTTTATCTCAATTTGTTTAGACTTAATGAAAGTACTTGATGATAAATAATATAAATTTGTACAATTTATTTATCCAAAAATAAGGAAAATTTAAATACTAGATTATTTATAAAATTATTTTTGTTAATTAATTGCTTTTTTACTGTTTAATACTAAAATCATTGTGGAACCAAAGATTTTTATATTTACAAAATCTATGATATGAACATTAAATGATCATAAAGATCATATAAAAGTTCAACCCAGATTTCCATAAAAACTTCAGCCTTAACTTTAAAACTCCGAAACCAGCCGACTTTTTTTATCCTACTTCTCAAAATTCCCCAAAGAATCTCCCGTCAGTCCCGACAAATCTTCTTAAAACCACTCTTAACGCTGTGCAATGTCAGCACAAGAAAAAGAAAGCGCGTCCGCATATTTTAATAGCCGCGCTTCTACCGAAATTCCTTGATTCCTCGCCTAAGCCGCGACTTCTTCCCACGCGCGGCGAAGCGCGAAGGCATTTTAGCCGCGAAAAGAGGGTTGCGGCCCGAGAAAAGTAAGAGAGAAAAAGGATCTTTCGGCGAAAATCCCCGGGGATTTCTGACGAGCGATGCAGCCGAGTGTGCTGCAAAAATCTCTCTCTGCTTGTCTCGCTCTCGTTTTTTCCCCCCTCGGAAAGTGGAGATGCAGGGCGGTAAAGAAGGTTGCGAAGAATAGCGGAGAGTTCGATGAGAAAAGTATCAGTTTTTCGGGGAGTAGAATCAATGGATTCTGCGTTGAAGATGTGGGTGGTTAGGTGGTTTTGACGCGCGCCTGACCTGATTCTAATCTGAACTACTTGTATTTGGGTAGCGTGAATTTAGCAGGATTGTTTTACGTGTATTTTATATAAGTTGAAATGGTCAAGGGTACCGTTTAGTTGTTTTGTTTTTAGAAGGTAATAGTTTAATACATTCACGTTTATAAATCAAAAAAAGTTTGGAATATTTCACTGTCACATACACTGCTAATATCCGTTAAGTGAGATATTTCGTACAATTTTATTCAATTATAAAAAAATCTTAACATTAAACAAATTTAAACACATTACACTGAAATAAATAAAATATCAAAGCTACTTTATAATTCTGCCTAGAAACTGCATGAGGATAAGATGCAGATATTTTATGAATTTCAGATTATATATTTTATACCATTGACTAATAATCTACTTTTTCTTTTGTTTCTACAATAACTGACGTTTCAGTCACTAACTATAGACAACCACAATAATAAACATTAAGTTAAATTTTATAGCTAAACTTCCAAACAACTTTCTAGCATTACAATTATATAAAAAAATTCTTTTCTCGCACTAACACTTCCTTGTATGAATACTCATGCATAACCGACCTTAAGCTTCCCAATACTTCTTCTCACACTGTTGCAAACAGCTACAAACAGCTCGTACTGAAAGAGCGGAATCTCGAATCCGAGTTTGTCACGCAAGAACGGCCCTGGCGCCTGAAAATCGCAGGCCGTGTAGGAAAATATACATATTTACAGTTCCGCTAGCGCGAGAAAAACATTATGCTTAAGCTGCTTTTATGGCCTCGAGATTTTTCGTAAAACGTCCCCGGGGATCGCCGGCACACGGCCTCGCGCGACTTTCTTTCGCTCTGCTCGATATTTTTCTTTGCAAGCGGCGCACCCTTAGCTGCTATTAACGGCGTCTGGGAATTCATGCGCGCCCTCGTCTTTTCTTTGCCCAGTTGAAGGTTATTATGGAATGATGTGGATTACGCATTTTTGTTGGCGTGATATCTTCAATTATTTACAAAGTTTTAAGAATTTAACTTATTTAAGGCAATGCATAGTTGTAAGACAATGAATAGTTATAATAATATACAAAGATCTATGAGTATTATTCGTTTTAATTAAACAAAAGTCTATTTTTAATTGAAATGACATTACTACAATATTATTTAGTAAAATATTAATATTGTTAAATATTGCTAATGCATCAAGTCAAGAAATCAAAAATAACATTTAGAAATTAGCCATGTGTTACCGTGTATTACAGTATCAATACTAAAATAATATAAAATAATATTGACACAATATCAAAACAATATTGAGATAATATTAAAACAATATTGACAAAATATTAAAACATTATTGCAACAATACTAGAACAACATCACATCCGTATTAAAAAAAACAACGAATCAATACTAAAACTATTCTGAAACAAAATCGAAACAATATAAAACTATAGCATAAATATTAATAGAATACTGAATCAATATTGAGATAATATTAAAACAATATTGACACAATATTAAAACAATATTGACACAATATTAGAACAATGTTGCAACAATATTAAAACAATATTGCAATAATTTTAAAGCAATAGATAGATAAATAGATCAATTTATCTGTTGCATTAACACTAAAACAATACTGCGTATAATATAAAGTCAATACTCAAACAATATTAAAAGAATACTGAAAAAATATGAAAATAATATTGACGTAATATCAAAACAATATTGACGCAATATTAGAACCATATTGCACTAATATTTCATCGATATTGCATTAAAAAATCAATAAGGCCTATAATTCTTAAATCACACAGCTTTTTCAAATTTACATACCTCAACGAACAATCCTTATACCACCCAATTTAACATCCCATTCTCATTTGTTGTTCCAGCGGCGGCATACCCAGGTCTGTACCCCAGCGGCTACGTGGCCGCAATGGCCGCTGCAGGCGTTTCATTACACGGTCAACCAGCTGCTTTTTACCACGGAGCTCATCCGTATCAACTGAGTCCAAACGGTGGTCCTGGCGTCGGACCAATGGCCAAGCGCAAGCGCCGGCACAGAACCATCTTCACCGAGGAGCAACTGGAACAGCTCGAGGCGACCTTCGACAAAACGCACTACCCGGATGTGCTGCTGCGAGAGCAACTGGCGCTTCAGGTCGATCTTAAGGAGGAGAGAATAGAGGTGAGTTGATTGAATAGAAGTTATGAATTGTTGCTGAACGGGAGAAGTTGAATTAACAGAATTACGCGAGCAATAGAATAAAAGTATTGGGATTTATAAACAACGATGTTACTTACAATTCATTTTAGAAGTGTTGTTTTTATTTTAAAACTGCGTTAATTAAATCGAGTTTTAAAAAAACAATTGCATTAAAAATAGAAGTTAACAATGATTTATTTATATTAATAATATTTTTTAAATGTATTTAAAACGAAATTTGATTTTTTAATTTAACCTACAATTTAGTTCTGAAAATATTAAAATTTTAAAAAGGTCAACTAAATAAACAAAAAATTCAATGCTCTGTTAGTCATAAAATTGATCCATCACACTGGCGCCTAGACGTTTTAAAATATTTCAGTCGCCACTCACACTCGGCAAACAGCCAGCAGAACTAATTCGACCCCTTGTATGCTTAGCGGGCGACACGCGCGTTATTAATTGAGCGTAACGACGATCGAAGGAGCCCCGTCATTGACGAAACTTAATACTCTTAGAGACTTTTCGAAGGGACGAAGATCCGAAAAAGTAATTTGTCGTCGACTGTGTTAGCTTTTCTCTTTTTTTTTCTCCAAAGGTAATGTCCTTTCTGTTTGCTCGGTTACACTCCCGAGAACGGGAAAAACTTTAAGCTCTCGGCCCACGCGTTTGGGGAATTCTCGTGAGTACTTGTTAAATTGTGTTTAAATATTTGAGATTTAGTTCACTTGTGGCGTGGAGACAAATCTATTCTAGGTTGAATTTTTCATTAGGTACTTTTTTTGTTTGCATTTGTTTCAGGTGTAAGTATAGTTTGCGTTGTGGGATTGGCTGGAAAGATATCTTCTTATATAAATTAGAAAATATCCTGGCCAGATTAGATTATATGTTACTGTACTTTTAGAGCTTAAAGCGCAATACGATTTTGGTTGTAAAATTTTTATTTCACTGAATGTAACTTTCATAAATCCACATTGTTATTTTTTGTAAACCTTTAAATATTGTATGGCATTGCAACATTGTGCCAGCCATGCATTATTTCGGCGGTCCATTGTTTCGAACGGGCGTTAGATTAAAGGCTTTGACCAGTAATACGAATTACGTTCAAATTGATTATGCCAACGCTTATACTATTCAATGGATCGGGTCGAGGCGATGGTAAATAACCCGCCGATTGAAATATTACCATGCTTGCTTTCGACGTAATCAGCGCCAGATCTTTTGTGTAAATTCGTGCATAGCCACGAGCGTCAATAAGTGAACGAGTGGAGAATTAATTTTGTTTGTTGCAAAAAAAAATTTTTAAATATGCACATTAATGCTAAAGTATACTTGGATTATGATATTTTATTCGATATTTTACTT
>UELX01004631.1:0-16852 GCA_900480035.1 Eupelmus urozonus | reverse complement strand
ATATATATATATATATATATATCGAGCGTTGCAGGCAAATAATAATAATTTTTATTTGTGAATAAAAGATTGTTTTATAAAAAGATGTTTACTGAAAAAAGCAAGAATCTCTTTTTTAACAAATGAACCTCTCGGAATTAAAAATTTTTAATATTTGAATGCACTTTTATACGAAATCTGAAACAATTCAATAACAAAATTTGAAAAACTTAAACTAGTCCATTGTCCTGTTAAGGTTGAAAAAACTTCAAATTTCGATGAATACTTTTTGATGAAATTGATATATTTACATTTTGTTATTGAATCAATGTTTATTAAATATCACCTTATTCCTTTACTTCGATTATATACAAAGATATAAGAAATTTTATAACTAATGAGTTTTGTATTCAATCCAAACAATTGTTTAAATTTCGAAATGTTTGAGCTTAAAATATCTTAAGCAGTTTTTTGGTCACTAATCTTTCGAAAATCTCTCCGTGTTTTTTATCAAAACTGCCACGAGCGATTTCGGAAACTCGCGCTACTTCTGAGGATGCTACTTGTGGAAACGCGATTGATCCAGCACGGCATTGAAAACTCTCTTTGAACGCCCCACCTCTAGCACTTTCTTCGGGGGCACCCGCAGAGCAGGACGTTTTCTTTCTTCAATTCTATTCAGGCTCAGGCGCACGGTTACCAAGTGCAGATGTTTCCTGCAATTACAACTGGTCGCGCAGGCTTCGTTATTTTGAATTAGTCTTGACGATTAATTTTATCCAAATTTTTATAAGGTCAAGATGAAACATGAAAAGAATTCTTACTAACGTCACGAGGATCCCGAATGAATGAGCCTTCAAGAGCGGCCACTGTCGTACTGTCGTACCAAAATGTTAAGTAGATGAGAACCGTGCATTCCGGGCGCAGTAGAAAAAGGGCGAGCTCTGTTAGCCCATTTTCTAGTAGTATAGTTCTCTGCTTGGTCGCACCGAATGAAATCCGGTCCGCTGTCTTATAGTCATTAATTTTATTTGCTCTTTTACATTATAAATTTATTCGGACCGTCATTTAAGTATATGAGAGCAAAAAAAAAAAAAAAAAATAAAGCAGGGTGACTTAAATCCTGTGCGACAGTTGACTGAGTGCTAGAGCGACCGTGATCAATATTTGTTTTAATACAATTTAAGCTTGAAAAACTTGAATAGTTATAAAATATCATCAGTGATTCCCTGATGAAACAAATTTTGATTTAATTTTAATTTAAAGATTCCCTGCTCGAATCTAATTCTATTTACTAAGCATTTAATCCCTACTTAACTGAGGTATAGATTAAAAACAAGATTAAGCCTTTGTATAAGAACCTGCAATTCAGTAAATCGTTACAAACTATGAGAAAAAGCGTTTCATCTGTCTCCAAGGATAACGAAGTAAAACAACCTTGTTTTTAGTCTATGTCTCATTAAGTAGGTATTAAATGCTTTTAGGAAAAAATTAGATTCTACTAGGGTAATTTCGTTTTATTCAAATAATAAATTTTATATAATATTTTAAAAGAACTATTTTAATGAACCCTGGTAGAAGCTTAACGATAAATTAGCTAGATTACCGTTAAGCTTCTACCAGAGAAATAATGAAAATATTTTAGGTATCAGGAAAAACCCATATTTCCCTTAGTTGACATTTTCGTAATATTTTAACAAATTTTGTTTACTTGACTATAACTAAATTATTCATATTATTCATAATAATAATAAATTATAATCAATTTTTATAGATAGGACTAAAGTTTAACTGTAAAAATTAATTTTTTATTATTTAAATTCTTCTTCTAGAGATTAAATATACAAATATCATAACAAAATAATTGAAAATTTAATTCATAAATTTAAATGATTTGGCACTTAGCTTTTAAGTTGTTACTTATAACCCGCTCAATCTTGGCAAATACAAATATGCGCCCGGAAATTGTCATGCCTGACCTAAACCGAAATATGCACTTTGACGTGACGATCAGAACGTCCGAATTTGATCTCTCGGGCAATTTACAATTTCCTGGCATCGACGTTTCTCTTCGTGCAATCTTCCAGCTATTTGCCAGAAAAACATTCTCCGACAGATTTGAAGTTGAGATCAAATTCTGCAAACGTTGTAACTTTTGCGAACGAAAATGTTGAGGGCTGTGTATTTTTCTCTATCTTATCTTACGTTAATTTTACTAGAATAAATTTGTTTTCTCTGGTGTAAATATAATAAACATTGAATAGTAATACATATACGCAAAAATGATTGATCCTATGTTACGAATAAATTATCTCTTTTTAATCAGAATTTTTACTACGAAATTTATTCAATATGTAAAGGTTGGTTATTTTTGTTTTCCTTTTAACGAATAGGAAAGATTTTTCATACAAATTATTAATTACGTATCTTACTAAATCTAGCACATTAATCAATTAATGTAAATATCATTATTAATGAATTAAAAGAATAAAATTTTCAAAATTTTGCTTTTTTTTTCAAATTTTTACAGTATTTTATGGAAATTGATGAAAATACACTTTTTGTCATTTCAGCCATGAAAATTCGCCCATAAAAAATCTAATTAAAATTTATGATAACATATTTTTGTACAAGCAGTTCAAAACTTTATGAGAAAAATTATACTTTCCCAAAAGTGAATTTTCAGAGTGAATAAGCATTATTAAAAAATCAGCTTTTATTTTTACAATAATCCCTGACTATGGGAGTAATAAACCTGACCATCAGTCGAGATGTCACCACGACGAACAAAAGTAAAGCTTAAACCAGTACAAAACGTGCCGAGAATCCAAGATTAAAAAATTTTATTTCTTCATTTGTCGTACAATACTAGAAATTTCTAAAGTTCTTTCAATTATTGTCTAGAAAAGGGTATAAGCAGACTTTTATTTGACAAATATTATTATCAAAGATCAGTACAAGCACATCAAGAGATATGAGTATAAAATATTATGTATATATTGATTCTTACATCCGCTCTAAGCATCTTTCTAATTGAATATAGCTAAATAAACTTATTTACATGGTTTAACAAAAATATATTTATTATGTAACTGAGCCCGTGAGCTTGATTTTTGAAATAATTAAAATCGATTTTCTACTATATTTCTAATTTAATGATGTCTTAACGCATATTCATTATTAAGTTTAACGTTGAATTAACTCAAAGATTAGTATATAAGCAGTTAACGATCAATAACTGAACAGAAGATTAGACTGATAATGCGGAGCGCGCGTGAAAAGCAAAGAGAATGGAGGGAAGAGTGCAGCAGTACTCAGCAGGCAGAACGTCGTCGGTACTAAAATTTACGAGGCTGCATGGTACTTCAGACAGCAAAGTGCCTACAGGACCAATATACGCCTCATTTGGAACGAAAGAAAGAACGGTTATCGATGGCGTCGGCTAAATTGCCTTTACCTCGTGAGATTGCGAGCTGAGAAGGAAGACTGACATAATAGCAAAGTTAAAAGTGGACGGTTAGTAGTAGAGAAATCGAGGAATCAAAGCCAATTCGAGACCGTGTTAAATCTAGATATTTTGCTTTTGGTGTTTAGTTTATTTTATTATAGTATATATACCATAAATTGCCTGTTCATATATGATTATATATCAAGTAATCTATAATTTTGTTTACAATATGTCCTTGGCTACACTTACAGTATTATCATTATTATTAAAATTTATAGAATTTTTTAGAGTAATCTTTTCAGTAGTTTCTTCATTTTCATTAAATTATTTCGCATTCGAATGAAAAGAATTTCTTCGATTTATACAGACTTTTCAAATCATATTATCTGAAGTAATTATAATATATTTAAAAGTATTCACAAATGTGTGTTTGTGAAGGTTTCCAATAAAAGCTAACAATTTTTTTACGTCCACACGTCGAAACGCAAAATACGTTCGCTACGACTGTTCGCCACATAATTTACTCCCGGAGACTTTTACGATATACGTTGCGCACAAGAATTTTGAGGGCGCATGGGGATGAAAAATGCCGCGCCAATCTATCGACAATTTTAATCCCCTGATAATTTTAAATTGATTTTTATATTTTTAAACAATATTTTGCCTTTATAAAGTTTTTTTTTACGAACTATATTTGTAGAGTGTTTGATGTTTGGCGGAAATTCGAAAAAACTTTAACTGATATAGATCTCTCACACAGGCGTTTATCAACTTTTTTATCGTTTAATTCTACCGGAATTGTTGTTAATTTATATATTAACCTCCAGAAATAAAAATGTTTATTCGTAGGTGAAAAATAAAGGTGCAATAATCATGTATTTACAATAATCTAGTTGCATATTAAAAATTCCTACAATTAATTTACAAAATGCCAACAACAGGGAAAATAACTCGCTATCATCTACCCATTAAAAGTCCTTAAAACTTTAATCTCTTCCTACATTACACCTTTACGATTATCAATTTTCCGAGCCACCTGGTCAAGTGCTCTCGAGGCTCGGCAGATAACGCCGACAAGCTTTTTGGCAGACTTTGAATGACCTGATCGATTTAATTGACGTTCCTTGGATTATCCAACTTGCGCGCATGAATCGCTCGAAATAGCATCATTAAAAAGCCATTCGATTTATATTTATTGCGGGCAGCCGCTTTTAAACATTTTTCGCGGCAGGAGTTTATGCTGGGAACAGCGCGCGGTTGGAGCGTTACCTGCGGCGCACACCCTTTATCGATTAGTCTGACCCGAATAAGAGCGTTACTACTGTGCTTTTGCCGCGATTAAGGAACTATTGTATGCATGAATTGTTTCGCATTTGCATTCCGTCAAAGCAAACGTTCGCAATATTAGGGTATTTATGAATGCAATTATTAATGAGAAAATAATAATGAGATTATAATGCACGATCTGCGCTCCAAATAAATTAACATCTTGATTCGTTGGAAATTGATAAAATTACTAATCTAAAATAATGATTCTTGTTAATATATTCTTCTGTATGATTTTATAGCAATATGTTCTCTTTAATTTTGTATGTGAAAATCATTATCAGCATCGATTTAGTGAATAAGTTAAAATAAAATTTGAAGATTATAACTTTTTACAAATACTTTATATAGTATCTTGTGTTATAATATTAAATACCCAAGTAATTTTAGTGAAACAGCATCAATCGAGAAAGCAGCTTACCTTATGCAGTAATGCTTTGCAAATTTAATTAGCACTTGCTTCTCCTGTAAAGTCTCAAGTGTATAAATATTTTAATTTACGAGAAATCTTTTGAAAGACCCTGGGCTTTCACTACATATTCTATGATCTTTCACTGTGTGAACGGTGCAAAGTATGCAAAGGAAAAAAACACGAGAAGTATTTTACCAAGTTTTTATTATATTATGATAATGATTACATGTATTATTATTAATTCAATTTTATTTAAAACTTGAAAAATTTATATAAATAGTTTGTAGTTTCTTCATTTAAAAATGTCAAGTTATTATGAAATTATGATTCTACGTGGAAGCAAATATTGGCATAAATAAGCTGGATTAGTAGGTGATCTTAGCCTTTCATAAAATAATAGTTTAAATATATTTGTTTAAATAATAGTATTATGATTTAACAATTCAAAAAGTACATTTAATTAAAAAAAAAATTAAATTAAGTTATCTTACAAGTATATTCAACACAAGAGAATAAGAAGTCTTTTATAATTTTTAAAGTACTTTGCGATTGAACGTATGTAAACAGAAAATAATACATTTTACATTAAGAAAAAATTTCATTATAATAATTTTTTAACTTGACTATATACGTGAGCACTATTAATACATGTGAAAAGTTTTGAGCTTCTTTATTACTAATCATTAAGCTTACTTGAAAATTCCTCTTAAAAGTCTACGTAACTTTTCTCGATAGTTTACTAGTTCGTATCCAATTCGACTGAAGTTAAACAATCTGCTAGCAAACTACTTAATTCTTTGAAATTAGAAACAACAAACCGTTTTAAATACTTTATAATATTTCCCTGAAATTTTGAAAAAATTCTAATTAAATCTAGCAATTTAGAAAATCAAGTTTAAAGTCGTGAAAATTTTTTAACGTTTCACTAATTAGTTTTTTGTGAACGTGACCGGTCAATGACATTTGACCTAAATTGATGTCATACAATTTTTAACGAAATTGAAGCCGAATAATTGCATATAAATTCTGCTTCATTGCTTCAAATTTCAGATTTCACTGAGGCAATATTGATCGGTTTTTAACGTAAATTTGCATTAACGATCCATTAACTAACTTTTCATATTTTAAAATGATGCAAAATTTTTAAAAATTCCTAGATAACAATTGTTTTAAAGTAATAATAATTAAAACATTATTTTAATTAAAAGATTAAATTATTGTCGGCATACAAAGTATAAAAGCTCTACATAATTACACTTACATTTAAGTGAAACAAGTTTTCACAAATTAAATGAAAACTTATTTTTAAATATTGATTGTATTTACAAAAGAAAAGAAAACTGAGAATAACAATCATCAACTTAGAGTTCAAGTCATCGAATTTTTCAGGCTCAATGGAAGAGAAAAAAGAGCTTCCTGGTAAACGTAAGTTGGCATTCGCCAGCAGCCGATCGATTTACCACCTACAAATCTATTCCTCAGGGGCCTCGCGTAGGGCTTTCATAGATTAAAGCTGTTTCCAAGTAAAGTGCTTTCCGTGACCATTGCACCGTCTCGTCATGAAGCCTCTTCTCGCCTCGTTCGCGCTCTTTCTCGCTGTTGCTCGAAGCGTAAGGTACGATCAGTAGATAGTCTCGCGGCTACTCCACCCGAAAATCGGCGAAAACTTCTAATTTTACGGGGAAGTATACGCTTATTGCGAAACTTTTGCTACGAGCGCGGCGTCTTCCTTTTATAGGAAAGCTGAAGATGAAAAGGATCGACCCGATTGGAAATGTTTGATGAAACCGGATAAACTTATAAGACAAATGGTGCAGACACCACGTAAAATCTGATACTTGTATAAAATATTATCACCATTTTACGGGGTCTTTGTAGTCGGGGAGGTTTAAACTTTTGTAAAATAAATATTTCCATAAATCTTATATAAAAAACTTAAGATTCTAAAAATAGATCTTTCGACTGTGAGTTAATATTTAGGTAGAGAGAGTGAATGAGATTTTTAAAATATTTTGGCTACAAATCTCGCTTTACTCGGGCGACAGATGACACTCTAGAGAGAAACACCTGCTTAGTGCACGGGTAACGAATTCTATTTTATCCAACTGAGTGTGCAAAACTCGAGTTAACGAGCTAGTGTAGAGAAGCAATGAAGATTCTCAACGAGTGAGAAGTTTGTTGCTAGAGCGAAGCCAGAAACTCTTTGCCTGGATATTGGGGTGAAAGCAAAGAGAAAAAGTACAAAATGCTTTGCACACTTTTGCTCAGCACCCGCGAAATGTGTAGTCTGCAGAAAGAAAATGTACGAAATCTATAATGTTTCGCATTCAGTTTTAATAATATTATTTTTAGTTTAATTTAAAAACTTAAATTAGTGAAATGTTAATATACAAATAACCTTTTTTTTAAATTAAATAATAAGTAGAAGACAATATTAATTTCGAAACAAAATTTTACTTTACAATATTTTATAAATTTTAACTCACTTTTATTTCTTTAGCATAAAAGTACTGTTTACTATTTACAATTAGTACAATTTATATCCATAATCATAAAGCTCTTTTGTACAGTAAAGAAACACGCGAAAAAATCCATCAACCCATTTAAGACATATCTCGCCATAATTTTAAGCTTTTGACGGTAACGGGAAATTCAGAGCTGCTTCGTCGAGACGGGGAAGGATTTGCGGGTCACTTATCTTTTTCCGAAAATCCGACTTATCAGGATCCACTCTAGCTCCCAACACGAGCTCTGCGCGAAAGGTAGGAGATATAGAGGAGTGCGCGAGCCTTCCGACTACGGCAACCCTGGATTGCCGGTAAAGCTTTTTCTCCTTTCTGCGCTTGAGCGCGCCAGACGTCTTGGATTGCTTTATGTTACTGGCTTAATGCTAGGCGTACACGCGAATGCCAATGCGCGGCTGTAGCTGAAAATTTGTTTTCACTTGTTTACTTTAATCTTGTGATTTTATTTTGTGATTTCTGATTTTATTAAAATATTTTTTATTTTGGTATTTTATTTGTTAGACTAGTTACGAGAATCCAGTAATTTACATATTCTTACGCAAATATTTTGAAGGAATGTATATGTAATTATTTTCACATACTTCAAATACTGCAAATGTTTCGAATTATATCTAAAGTATATTCGTAATTATTCCAAAATTTTAGTATGAAGTTTAATAATTCTAATGTTTATATATTTTTCTGCATGTAAGTAGTTTTTTTTCCATTTTCATTAGTGAGCATTTGACAAACTCCGGATTTATCTTTCACAGGGTAAGAATTATTAAGAAGATGAGACATATTACCAACAAATGTGGTTAACATATTTGAATTAGAATAAGTTTATGAAAACAACTAGAACATGTTTTTAATTATATATTTAATAATTGTAATAATACAAGTAATATTTGAGAAACATTGTGTAAAAAATTCTATTTTTCTCGATATAACTCTTTAGGTCAGATCAATTTGAAACAAGATGTCAATACTATTTATCTGAAAAATATAAATTTAACATTTTATATCGTAAATTTTAAGTGATATATCAAAAAATTTTCTCCACGTGCCATTGTGCACACGTTTTTGTATCGTGATTCCAGTGAACTATGTAGCTTTCATTTGTCATAAATCAAGAAAACTTGCTAAAACTGGGACGTTAATCGGTACAGCAAAAATAGTACAACTTCGCTATTAAGAGAAATGTTGCGTTTGTATTACTTCAAGGACCGAAACTACCGTTGTAAATTTCATTGCTCTAAAGTAAAAACGTTCTTTTTACTAAAATCTAATTTCAGCGCCGAAAGTTATATTAAAGCATATTTTTATTTGTCGTAGCAAAAGTAAGTTTTTAAGATACTCGATCTTGTCTGCAGGCGCCTTACATTTTTCATCGCCGCAGATATAGCAACACGCGAAATGCATTCTTCTGCTCATCAATTTTTCATATTCTTAATACAGTCTTTAAAGAAAATCGTTGAGCTGTAAAAAAACTTTTCAAATATTAAAATGCGAAACTTTTAACAAGAAGCGATGAAGTCGCAACCAGAGTGCATAATAATTCGCAAGCACGGCCAGAGCGAGGCATTAACATAATAAGCTCAAGTGCTGGGTAAATAAAAAAATAAGCAGCAGACGGAAAATCCCTCCAGGCGCCTTTATTGCTCTCTAGAATCATAACAAGTCCATCAGCCTCGTACCGCGGCACGCATGACGACGAGCATAGAAACGTAGACGAGCAGCGTAAGTGCAGTAACAGTGTCTTACTTTTCCTCTCTCTCTTTTCTCTTTCTTTTTCTATTTACCTATCCCTGGCTCTTTCTCCAACTCTTTCGCTCCTTACGTCTAAAAAAAGGTTACGATACGCGAGAGTCTCTTTAACGAGCGCCGTGATGCGGAAATAGAGATGCCGGCCTTTACGCGCGACCTCGGCATTATATAGTGCGGGCATGATTATTCGAAATTCTATTGAAGCGAGATTGCGCCCGAGTACCCAAGTATTTTACTATTCCACGCGTGCTCCAACTGCGTGTATATGTACATATATAAGTATAAATGTGTGCGTGTGTGTGTGAGTTGGAAAACTCTGTCGTTAGTTTGGAACAGTTTGGGAGGTTTTTTGCGATTTCTCACTATCGTAAATGAAGGAGAGAGAGAGAGAGGAAGACAGAATCAAACAAAGAAAAAGTTAGTTTTGACCTACATTGAAAGAAATTTTAGTCTGTTGGAATAATATTTTTAAATTGAATAGTAGCGCATTAATTTTAAAAAATTACATTTTTGTTCTTATTATTTTATAGCAATCGAAAATAAAATATAGATTACTTCATTTCGATAACTAGCTAAATTCATGTGAATGTATAAACTATCTCTATCTCATATTGTAAACCATCGTATGCCTTAGATTTAGAAAATATCTGCGAAAGATATTTGAATACTAACTTTGTTCAAGATAGATTAATGAAGAATTTACTCTGAATATTGAAAAAAAATTAAATCAACCATAGTTATTGCTATTTAATAGTTTGTAATAAAACAATTAACTTGAGCTAGTATTGTAAAAAAGGTAAATTAACTCCTGAGGCAGGATTAGATAATTAAGTAATGGCTATAGTACAGTGAAATTACTTTACGTCCATAAATTCATACATCCAATCGACTAAATAGCCGCTCAAGTTAAGAATAAAAGATGACTCGAAGAAATAACGAAAAAATATCGAGTGTATACGGACTAGAGGGAATAGCATAAACTCAAGCAAAGCTAGAAAAGTGTTTTAATTTTACTAAGGATTTAATCTAGTTAAGTGAACATAAAAATAAAAATAATTTTTCTCCCTTTATAATAAAATACAAATATTCTTTGTTATGTAACGATAAAGAGATCGGAGCTGTAATTTATAATACCAATAGGTATTATTCTCATACAATATCTTTTCTAGGTTTTATTTTATCAGAAAAACAAATTTATTTATAACATTTTGATACGACTGTTGCTAAATAAACCATTATTTATATATTATTTTTCTTAATTATAAGTAATAATGGATCCAGATCAAAATAAATAAAAACAAATTAAATATTTAATTTACAGATGCAGGAAAAATATATTTATAAATTAAGTTCACGCAAACAACCAGGCTACTTTTTATCATAGTCTCTTGAACGAAGCGAATTCGAAAACACACTCGCTAAGCCGCAAGCCCGATTCTCTCTATCGCTTCCTCGGTAGATCACGTAAACAAAAAAACAAACGATAAAATCCATCCAAGAATCGCGATGCGATCAGACACAAACTGAAACTGAGCTCGGCAAAATATCCCGAAAGTTGGATCCCCCGGAAATCGCATTAGCTCCAGCTCTTTCACGAATGGCATTGCAAAATTTCAAGCATACGAACGGCGCACGCCCTCGGAAAATCCTCTTTAAAATCTAGCGAGGTCGCCGATAATACCAAACATACCCGCGCTGCTCCAGCCCCGTAGCTACTGCCTACTACAGGCCAGCGTAGACGTGAAGGAGCGCGCCTAGCAAATTTCGGGAATGGCATACACACACACACACACACACGCGCGCGTATGCAGTTACACGTACATGCGGGCGTGGATAGAGCGATATTTGGATGTGTTCCGGAGGACGCTCAAAGGCCATCAAGGAAGAACGACTGGAAGAACGGCCCGCTGATGCACAAAATGGGTTGTCGACCGGAGGGGGATGTACGTATGCTTATATATGCATGTGTGTGCGCGAACCGAAGCGGCTCGGCCGCTCGGCGAACCGGAAGAACTGGGCTAGCGGACTATGTCGCAGGGAGCAGTGTGTCACTCGGGCATATACAAGGATAGCGGGATAGAGAGGAGCGGGAATTAGGTATCTAACGTTGTTTAGTGTATGAATTAAGAACGTTTTTCGAGTTATTACTTTGATCGTTGGACAAGTTGGAACGTACGTTAATATGTGCTTTCTTAGTCTAACCAAGGTTTATATTTTATTATTGTACTTTGACTCATGAATTTTTTATTTTAGTCAAGTAATAGGCATCTCAATAACTTAATTTTGAACTGTCGTTATGATTTATGTTATTTATTATATTAATTTTATTTTTAGTAGAAATTATTTTGAAATCAATATTATTATTTTAAAAATAAAACGTTATTATATACGCTAATAGTGATTATTTTTAAGTCTACTCATATGTACATTTATCTATATCTTTTAAAATTTTAAATAATTTCTATCGACTATATTAACCCTTAACTTTTCTAATAATATGAACTCTACATACTACATTCTGAATTAACTTTATCCAAAATTGGCAAAGTTAATTCTCCTTCCAGAAATTATGAATGCACAACTTTTCCCTTCCATTTTAGCAGAAATTCTTGATAAATTAATTATTTTTAATAAATAATAGAAATTTATATTCTGTATTATCATCCACTAATCTGATAAAATAAGTAAGTATTTTATGGAATTTCATGTTCCATTTTATCAGAAATTCTTGATAAATTAATTATTTTTAATAAATAATAGAAATTTATATTATGTATTATCATCCACTAATCTGATAAAATAATTAAGTATTTTATGGAATTTCATATTTTTTATTTTAGCAGTTGTGAATGAATTGCAGTGTAGTTTTATGAAATTAGATAAAACGTGGATTAACTTTCTAAATGACAATTTTTATAAATTATAGAATAGTAATAATACGTTAAAAAAGATTTAACTTCTTGTCAAAGTAAATGTCTATTTCTAAGAATACAGTATATATTACGATCACAATCATTGATTCAAACAGAGAAGTGGAGAGCTTGTGCCAATATTATTTTATCAAGCAATTCAAGCATTATAGAAGAGGTAGAACTTTAGTTAGCTCTCTGTAGTAGAATTCAATTTAATCAAATACAGTTTCTTGGCATCAAATTATTCGAAGTTAACCAGATTTTACTATCTCATAACATTTACAACTCCATTTACAATTATGAAAGCTATTTTTAAAAATATTTTATCATTTGCTTTCTCTTGCAAGTCAACGCATTGTTACATAACTGATAATATATTTTTTTTTAATTTTCTGTTACCAGTGAGATTTTATCATTTAAGTAGTATATTTTATCTAATTTTTCAGAATTTATCTAAATATTGCAAATCATATTTTTTAGTTCCTATGAAAACGCCTATTACTATTTTAATACTATAAACAACATTCACACAAACAGCTTCTTTAGAACTGTAGTAATCTTCAATTTGAATTGCAGCAGATTTAGAGCTACAATCGTGAAACTAAAACATATTTGTGTGAAATTTATGTAAGATACTAAAGCTGAAATTTCTCATTCTATATATCAACGAGAAAAAATACTACGGAAAATAGTTATTATTAATAAGTGAGTATTCTTCTAATTATTAGAGTTATTTCGTATATTAGTACAGAATTTTTACGAAATTTCTAATAACATGAAAAAAAAATAACATTTTATAAAGCTTTTTAATAAAATTCATATTATGAAGAGTTAAAAAGATGTAAAAAGTTATAGTGTAGCAAAAGTATAATTTACGGTTTATAAAAATTGTTACTAAAGTTCTCTGTCAAACTACGTTGAATTACGTTTAATAAAAACATCATTTTTAATAGGACAAAAAGTGATTTGTTTATCAATTTAATTTGCAACAAAATCGATTAGTAACAGCATTTTATAATGTTTGTTTTTGAAAAATAAATACTACCAACGCGACGTTACCAGTTATCAAATTACCAAAAGAAAACCCACTAAAATCCGAAATTGATACTCCATATCACATCAAACTCCGCTCTTCCATTTAGCGGCCGCAAGAACGTGCGAAAAAGCTTTATTCGAAAAGCTCGGCTAGGCCACCTAATTTCCGCAGAGCGTCCACATCCATCGCGTCAGCTGATCGTACAGCCGACAAAGAAACAGAAACAATGACCGTCAGCGCGCTCTCAGGCTCTTGTGCAGCGTTGCACCCACACACACATGCAGCGAGAGAGAGAGAGAGAAAGAGAGAGAGCTGACTCGACCCATCCCTCTCTTTTCCTCCCTCTCCATGCATCCCTCGCACTCGCCCTCTCAGCGCGGCGCGAGCCTCCTCTCGTCCCCGCGTAGGTGGCGCTGCAGTCCGGAGCCCTCTCAGCGGGAAAATCGATACTTATCGTCGTATCCCACGAGCTCGCCGCCTGTGCAGTTCGCGTCTCGTGTGCATGAGGTAAACACCGCTACCGCCGCCTCCTTTCAGCCCCCTGGCTCACCCTCGCGCACTCGCAAATGGCAATTAGCATGGGCCGATAGTTAGCAGACGACGCTAGAACGACGAGGACCTCGAGACATCGTGACAGCCGAGGCTGCCGGCTGATACCAGACAAAAAATCATGGTAGGTTTTTCCAGAGTTCGGCTATCGTCGGCTTTGGAGACCGGAGCAGGAGACCGGGTCCGGATGAGGCTCTGCATGCACACTGCTAACGGTCTGATGGCTCTGCCGAGCGGTCACGTGACCCGCCTTAAATTAAATTTTCTCGGCATTGTTTCTTTTTTTTTACTTCTTCACTCCGCGCTCTTTCTTTGTTTACTTTTGTCGAGTCTCGGAAAATCTCATTGTTCTGTGCGAATTGTAAAAGTTTATTTTTAAATTTACGTCTGTACACATAATTATCATTAGTGTCTTTTTCTGTGCAGTACGGCTTCGTTAATTACGCCCTCGAGCTACTGGTGGTGAAGACGTTCGACAACGAAACATGGGAGGCTATAAAGTAGGTAACACACGTTGATTTAACGCGCTTCGCATGCAGTGCCCGCATTTTCATTACGCTTAATTGCATTCACGAGATAAACGATTAAAAGGCCAGTGTGCACTGGAGGGTGGGAACTATCGTTTTGGCGAGCACGTGCATTTCTCAACGAGAGTAGCTTGCCCCTGATGCACGTGGCATGTCCGTCGCTTTGTCTTATCGGCTCATGCTCCTCAGATGCTCTCGTCACTATTAGTTCAGAAAAATTGCTTTATAAAAGATTTGCTTTTTCTTGGGTTTAATAGTTATAAAATGCTTTAAATTCGATATTTTTTCCGGTTATAAAATAAATTTGATCGTTTATGACTTGAGTTCAAAATAATTTAATAGATATAGGTTTAATTAACATAACTCTTGATTGATTGAAAATCAGAAAATGATAACAATACATCAACACCGAAAGTCCTGTTAGAGTAATCACAGTCTGTTTTTCATTGTTATCCTTTGAGTAAATAATTATTAAGTTCGAAGTAACTTTAAGTTTATTCAGATTACATTGATTTATTTTATACAATAAATAATTTTTATTTAACATTCTATACTATATTACAATGTTTTATATAAGTAATAAAGGCTATATAATTAGATATACTTACTTTTAGCACATAAAAGTTATGTTTGTATTGCCTTACAGTTACAATGTCATTTTTAAAATGACGTTATAAAATTAGTAGTAATAAACCATTACCACAAAGAGCTATTAAATTTAGCGTGAGCCTGAAGTTTTTAACGGTTCGTAAAAGCACTTTCTGAGATATATCATTTAAAAAATTTAACATTCTCTCCTACTCGTAAAGTTATGTCAAATCGTTAAAAGCTCTGTCTTATACGAGATATAGAGCTGGTGCTTCTATGACGTTGAGATAGTTTTCAAGAAGTTAGAATTTTTCATCGCATCTAAACGTATAAAAAAGTTAACGCATACTCTAGCATTATTAGGGCGAAAATTTAAAACCAAGCCTATTGTATAGCTTTCCAAGTCAAAGGTTACAAATACAATTATATTAAGCACCTAGCATAATCAGTCCAGAGCACGTGCACATTGATACTCGAGCCGAAGGTAAACACATACTTTGTGATGATCCTCTTTTCCATTGTAGTGCATATATTATTTTTCACCACAACTTTCGCAAAAGTCCGCATATTTAATTTAAATTGTTTCAGATTTATTCGGCTTTTATGACTTCATGAACTCATACTACGTATCCATTTATCTATGTTTAAAGTGATGTGAAACACTCCTTTTTATCAAGAAAAAGAGGAACTACTTTTTTCTTTTTAATTTTTTGAAAATACCTCTTTATTTACTTCTTCGTAATTAAAATAACTATTTGGTAATAAAAAAATTTTTAAAAATTAAATATTAAAATTAAAATTTTATCTAATAAAAGTAATGATTACAATCAAATAACTAAAATTCAATATACTTGCCATTTTTTAAAAAGCACTAAAAATAATGTAAACATACCATAAAATATACTACTTCTCTGGATTTGACGTTTTATCCATTTTTATTTCTATATGGGTCTTTTAAATCTCGGCAATTGACATCAAGTATTCTTGAAAAACTATAAATTTACATATTCATATAAATATACAGTATCTATACATGTAGTAACATGCAGTGATCGTTTAAGTAATTCAAAGAGATTGGACGGATGTAATAAATAATAATAATGAACTTATTATTAATACTTTTAAGTGATGCTTGTGATGATTTAAAATACTTTACTTATCTTCACTTTTAAGTTATATTTATACATACTCAAGAAAGGAATATTGTACTTCTTTTACAAAAAAGTTTTATTTTAATAAAAGAAAAGTTTCTCACAAAACCTGTTATAGATATGTTTAGAAGTATTGAAAATTAAAACACGTTATTTTTGAAAAATATAGGGATATATGTAGGCAGATTAATGAACATGACTGTACTTATATATATCTGTATATTATAAAGATATTTCGCCGCGTCCGCCACCGTGTATAAGAATTTTTTTATCTCCGAAACTAGACGTTATTTTGAGGGATTTTATGATATTTTTTCACTTATTTACATTATTTTCCGACATTTTTACGATATTTTCCTCGATTTGACGTTGTTTTCTTGATATTCTGAGATATTTTTGCTTGATTTATGAACTATCCCTCTTTATATCCAAAACTTGTTGTTATTTCGAGGGATTTTACGATTATTTTTTTATTTTAAACGTTATTTTTCGTTATTTTTACGTTATTTACCTTGTATTGACGTCGTTTTAAATGTCAAATATTTTACTTTATTTTGTCACTTTCTCAGGTTAGTTTTTGATTTTTTAACATTGTTCTCAGATTTATATGTTTTTGAAGATTCAAGAATGGAGGGTGAATATATATATATATA
>UELX01004630.1:0-16852 GCA_900480035.1 Eupelmus urozonus | reverse complement strand
TTAACGAGAAATGAATAAAAGTACTACAGACAAATTTCTAGCGTTTTCTTAATTTCTTCGTCCGGAGCCTGCTTGTGTGGGAACAATGAGCCTTACTTTATAATTAAGACTTTAGGCAATTCAATTAAAAATGCATATTTTACTTTTTGTACGATTAATACTTACAAAAATATAAAAAATTATTTTAATAATTGTTATTTGTATCGCTTTTTAATCTAATCTATAATTAATTAATCTATATTTATTTTTATTTTAATACTTTTTAAATGAGAATATCATCTGTAATATTTTGCACTTCAGGCAGATCGTCTTGTGAATATTGCGAGTTACTTTCTACTGTGATCTATTCCATATCTTTATAGAATTTACAGATCATGAGGTGTGAATTTTACTAAAGAATATAATAAACGTCGGACTCTTAGAGAGTAAGAAATAATTAGAGCGATCATTTTCTTATACTTGGCAGATCAGCTCTTTGAATTGAGTTAATGAAAGTATTATGTTCAATCCGGTACTGTTCTGGTAATTGCCTCAATCACAGCTGCGCCCTTTCAGTTGGATCATCTATTGGTACCTAGATATAAATCTGTAAATCACCAGTGTAAATCAAGTGCTTGATTTGTCTTCTGTGTAAAATTCTCCTGATATCTGAGAGAGTACCTAAGAGAGTCCTCTTGAAAAGCCCAAGTGTCTAAGTCTCTTAAAAAAATGCCCTTTTCAGGCTACTATAAATGTTTGAAACCTATCTGCAAAGGATCTATGAGCCCCTCTATTTCTAAATTTAGTATTATTTAATTGTTATTTGACTATCTTCTCCTGCTTGATAAAAAACACACTTATCAATGACTGATTCCAGATTTAACCCCATAGACCAAGTTTCGAAGTACTTACAGCAAAGCAAATTATTATTTCAAGCGATATTTAGCGGAACATGATCTTTTTTGTATCTTCTTCTACAAAGTGAGGGAAGTATAGAAGTCTGTGCATACTATGACTCTCCCTGCGATGATACTTACTATACCTTTTTATCAAAAGAAAGTAGTATTAAGCTTTGTTTAAATCATGCTTTTGATTAAGTCTGATTATTTAGACTATGTTGTCACTATATTTATAAAGGACGAGATCCTAATAATTGGAAGGTGATTACTGATGGTCTGTTAAAGTTTCCTCATTGGTCGATATTCGTGATAATTAAACATGTTTGACCAACCAAAGGCGATTAAATAATATTAATTAAGTTGAAAGGTCGTGAAAAAAAGGTTATGAAATTGTGTTTATACTATATCCACTGTCTTATCCTTGGTATAAAATTGACCATATTCTGGGCAGAATTTCTGGTCAACAAATGTTAAACTGACTACTTATCTAAAAATTCTGAAAATGCTTGAAACAGGATTTCTAGTTAAGTGTCATTTTAACGTTTGTTGACTAGAAATTCTGCCTAGAATATGATCAATTTTGTACCTATGTTGCAAACTTAAATGGAGAATATAGATGCACGTACATATGGCTTATCTAATGTACTAGTTATTTTTAAAAGCTGGTATTGGCGGTCGATAGTACTTTTATCTTTTTATTCACGTTTACTTTAAATGACATGGGTATTTAAGCATGATTATTAGATCCATTCTCGATTTATTATGAAATCGAAGTACATTTTTAATGGGATGTTTAAATAGCTTTTGACAAACCTATAATATTAAATTAAAGCTGTTATTATCTGATTTTATATATTATTATCAAAAAATATCAAAGTATTAGTTATGCATACAAGGAGGAGTGCCATGTTTTTCTATGTGAAATTGCCCGATAAAAAAACAAAGGTAGAATAGCACAACTGCAACAAATCAATTCCATTTTTCGAAACCAGGAAACAGCTCTTGAAGTTATATTGAAAACAGTGGTCTGCGAGTTAGGGATTCTTCTTGAAAATGATTGATACCTTTAAAATTCCGTAATAATGTATCAACTATTTAAATTTTGACAAATAATAGCGATAAATAATTCTCCATTTTAAAATGAATTGGGAACATTTGCTCCTCGGTACATCGGTAAGTACATTGATTCAGCTGAAAATATATACATTGCATCAGCCTAATTGTCAAGCGCAAACGTAGTGGCTAATGCAATACGGGTAAGAAGTTTAATGGTAATGCACCTGACCGTGTCGCGGAAACTCCGAATCGTCGACTGCTGGGTTCGCAAGCGAGAAGAGAGTTGTAGTATACTCTGCTTTCGGCGTCCGGATACATTTTGAGTAGCATTATCCTTTAAAAATCTTGTTTGCATTTCTAATAGTATTTAAAGTTTTTTCTTCACTTATTTTTTATATTTCTGAATATTTTCATGTAATGTTATCGACAGCTGTGGAAATTATTAATTTGACAACTCGGTACTTTGCAATCTTCTCTGGATATATAATTCTATGTTTTTAAACATTCACCAGAAATTTTTTTAGCTCAGATTTTTCAAATTCCAATTCATTAATCCAAGCTCCTCAAAAGTATCAAGAATTCGCGTTTCTTTACAATAAAAGTCGGCATTATCGCAGCTCCGAACTCGAAACGAGGCATCTCTCGCGTTCCCACTCAAAATAACGAAGAGCCATCTTAGCTAAATAGCAAGTCTCTCTCGCGAGGTTGATAGAACAGAGCGAGTGCTAGAGAGAGAGAGACGAAGAGAAGCGGCGCTCCGTGCATTATATCCATTCCTGCGCGCGTTCGGATCCCCGCGCAAACAAGGCGCGCCGGCAAAATGCGCCGTATTATACGTGTCGCTAATGCAAGCGTCTAGATTCGCCTGGGCTCGAGAATAAGAGAGCGCCTCCTCGCTTTCTCTAATTCCCCCTGCCGCTCTTCGTCGACGTGCGCGCGCGCGTATATGCACACAGAGCGCCGGGGCGAAATGTGTCAGGTTCAGCCGCGTTATGTTTTGCAAGCTCCAGCCCCGTCTCTTTCTTCCTGCTCGTCCCCCTGGGCTAGACTATATAACCCTTCGCGCGAAATTACCCCTGTATCGTTCGAAAATTCGTTTTTGCAAGGATCTACGCACGCCGGAGAATTACCGTCTCGCTGCCGCGCTCTTGTCTCTCTGTCTGTCTTGCGCTTTTGTTACGGCCGATTATGGTTGATGTTGCGCCTTTTGTTTTTCCGTTTGCATTTTTAATTTTTACGCGCCTATTATGCAGGCTTCTTTTCTGCGAGTGTTATTTCTAGCGAGTGATTAGAGGTGCTTCAAGAGTAATTGTGGGTGAATGGTAAAAATTAAGTACTGTGAACGCTTCTTTTTTTTTTAAGATAATAAAATTTAACCTTTTTATTTGAAAAGAGAAAATTTTTTTTTACTAGTCAAGTATTAAACCTTTATTTTTAGATACAATTCAAAGTTTTTTACAAATACTTCTGTCTTTACTTGTTTAAATCTTCAAAAGATATCTGATTCATATCCAACCTTATACGAGGTAAGGAATATTTATCATTCATTTAATTTATCGAAGTTTTTTATATACTTTAGTATCAGATAAAGTAACCATTATCATATTGCATTTTGTTATTTAAAAATTGTTAAAGCAATCATATACAGAAATTAAAACTTATTTTTACTATTTATAATTTGAAATTATCTTTTCATCCATCACTTTACTTTAGCTAACTATTCTTTTTCATAAAAATCTTAGTTAACATCTCATGCGCATACTTTCGTTATTTATATTTTTCCCCTCTTTCGACCTTTTCATATGTTTTTCCATATTCCTTTCAGTTTTGCTTTCTTTCTTTCGCTTGTTTTTTTTGTTGTATTTTCCCCTCGGAAAATGAGAATATGGAGATGAGAGAAGAAAGGCAAGCAAAAACAGAATGAATAATACTACACCTGACGGACAGGTGGACGACCCGCTGCCTGTACCGTTTACATAGCGGCAGGATTTGAAACAAAAGGACGAACCGCAAGGATGACGGATTATTTTAGAGATTAAAGACTGATAATTTATCGGACGGATTTACCAGAGATAAGGCTTGTTCGCTGTGACAGTTTGAGTCTGATCACGAAGAATGTTTTCTCAAAGAAGTTATATCGACAGATATTGATACAATAATATCCTGGACTCAAATAAGTATTGTTTATAAAATCTTTCTTATACGCTTAAAGTTAAATACAATTTGAAATAAATCAAAATAAAGAATTTTAAAAAATGCTGATTGATTTCAAGTTATTAAATTTAATTAAATATCATAAATAAACAAGGGCTTCTACTTTTTATTTTTAATATTTATTATGTTTTACTTATTAATTTTTTTAATGAAATATGAATAAAAAGTATCTTGTTGATTTTTATTGAGTAAACTTATTATAAATATGAAAGAGGTGGAAGGAAAACATATAATTTGATTTATTTATTTTTATACATAAAATTATTATTATCTTTAATAAAAGTCTTTCTACATTATACAAAAATAATATGAAATGAAAACTGGTAATTAGGAACTATAAATATGACTATTATTAATTAAAGAATAATAATTACAATTTGGTCTACTGATGGATTTTTATCGTTTAATATGTTTATGCGCTCCAGTTTTTTCAGACTCCTCATAATGACACAATTTAAAATTTAATATTCTTGCATGTTTATTCACTTTATTCAAACAAAAATATTTAATTATACTAGATTAAAAACATAAATAAGTACATTACTTACTTCACAATTAATTAAACAAGCCATACCTCGCCAAAAAAACTACGTAAACTACAAAAACATCACCCCAATCGAAAAACAAACGCCGAAAATCCTCGAAACCCCTGTCCGAAGCTCAACATTCAAAGAAAGCAAAGTTATTCTTCCCTACCCTTTTTCAGCAACCCCTCCGTTATCTACTCCCACGCTAGCACCTCCCGCTGCTCGTTTCGAGTTCGAGACACCGGTCTATACGTAAGTTGCGCGCGCGCGCGCTCAAGTTCCATCCTCGCGAGAAAACAGTTAACAGATCGTCGGATCTTGCCTCGCGCTGAAATTTCGGCCTTAGTTTTAGAAGCGAGGCGAATGAAAGAGCGCGCTTTCGATTCAATCGAAACAGTTTAACTCCGCCGGGCGCGGATAATCCGTTGTACGCCGCGCGCTCATCCGCCTTTCATCTCCGGGGCCGGCTCTTTCTCAGCGGCCGGCGAGCTTTAAGCTCCTTTCTGCAACAGCCTCCTCATTGTGCCCGTCCCGGTCATTGTCTCCGGCACGTTCGCAAGAAATAATGGGTGGATGCGCGCCTTGCGAAAGAAATTAACTCGGCGTTATTTATTTATACGCCGCGAGCAGAAGAGTTTTCACGCGCGCGGTTTGCTTTTTTCTTTTCTTTGAGAGCCGGGAGTTTGGGAGCTGCTGTGTTTTTTCGAGAGCAGAAAGAAGACAATGTCGGGGAAGTCGTGCGCGAACGGAAATCCTTTTTGCCGAGTGGCTATTGTTTATGCTTATTCGTTTAATTAGAGGGGGTGGCTGGGCAGGAGAGGACGGAGCTGTGTTTTCGCGCGAATCGGATAGAAGTTATTGTGATAACCCGCGCAAAAAATTTACCATCGCTGAAATATCGTAGATACATTGGGCGACACATCGGCCATTGATCGGCTTACTATTTCCATGTAAGCCCAATGTTTCGCCAATATATCGCCACGGGGCGAGCCCGATATATCGCTGATATATCGTTTAGCCACTCGCCCATATATCGACCATATTTGTAAACAAACTAAATTATGATATTTGTGCGCGTTATATGGGTGAGTGTCTGAACGATATATCAGCGATATATCGGATTCGCCCCGTGGCGATATATTTGCGAAACATTGGGTTTACATGGAAATAGTAAGCCAATCAATGGCTGATGTATCGCCCATTGTATCTATAATATTTCGGCGATGGTAAATTTTTTTGCCCGGGAATATGTGCATTATTAATAGTTTCTTTTAGGTTTTGTAACTTTAGAAGGTACTTTTAAATAGTACATTGAATTATTTGTCCAAATGTAATTCCGAACATTTTAATATTCTATTAACATATGTCAATCTCTAATAAATATATGAAACTTGAATATATCCGTGGAAATGCTCAATCACCTTGACTGACATTCTCGATGCAAATTAATCCAGTGATATTTGGAATTACCGAAACACATCTTGCATCGGGCTTCAGCTAAGCATTAAACTTTTAAATAATTTTCTGCGTATTTACTGGTAAGCTGAGTATGGCTACTTGAGGAATTTTAATTATTGGGAAAGAGAGCAAGGAAAATATCGTTCTCAGAGAGAATGTGAGGAAAAGAGTAAAAGAGGAAGGAGAATAGAAGGAGAAAAAGAGAGAAAGTTACCTTCGATTTAATTAGGTTAAGAGAGTCATTTCGACCGTGGGTTCGCTGGTTGCTTTTCCTCGCGAACTCTATTTGTTAGGGCACAAAGTGCGATATGTGCGTTTTCAACTAGAATTACACGTATTGTGATAACTCCGGAAAGGAATTAAAAATGAAAGAGCAAGGAAAAAGCAAAAATCTTTAAAAATACAAGAAGGGTTTGGAATTGCATTATGAAACTATAAATTACATAAAAAATAATAGTGACTTATTTCTTAATATTCAACTATTAATTTATTAGAGGGTTTAATATAGAGGTTCAAATGTATAACTATACATTTTTTCTTTTGTTTTTTGAACTTACGTAAGTATTAATGTTACTAAACTTACATTTTTTTTAATACTTTTATGTCTACTATTTTTATATTAATTTCGTTTATTTTTATTTATTGATAATTAGTTCCCAAAATTATTACTCGTTTATTCACTAAATCATCAAAAAATATTGTTATAAAATGCTTATAGAAATCCTATTTTTCGAGAGGATAAACGAGAAGTTTTAAGGGCTCATGAGTACAGTACTGATATACGAGAAAAAGCCAAGAATAACAAGTCTATAGCATGTGTTGCTACTCTACGGGAGACTTTCGACGCGAAGCTTTAGGTGGATTGCGAACGAACTCTTCGGCAGTTTGTTCAGGAAATCCTCTGAGCTGCCTAAATTGGACTGTGGTCACCTGTAAACAATTACACGTACACGAGCGAATATTTGTATGTATATATCTACGTGTATATGTAAACAATTACACAATTACACTTAAGCATATATACGTGAATAATTATATTCCGAATATTGCAAACGTCAACCTTCGATTAGTAATCAGCAATATCACAAAGCGATATGTACCAATTTTCGCGCTATTTGATTTGTATTTACTACTGTTTACTAGACGAATAGTTAGCGGACTCTTGTTGCTTACATAATTAATTGCTTTGACAGAAATTAATTATTTAAATCGAATAAGTCATTATAATCCAATACATATCACGCTTTGTGTTGACGAATAACTATATAAATAGCAATTATATTGTTTAAATAATGCTTTCAAAATGATTATCTATTTTAAAGAGCTTTATTTTTAAGTTTAATTTTCTTTTCTATATAAAAACGGTTGATCTACACCTAAAGTTAGCAGCATTCCTCGAAACTTGCCTAATAAGGATCATAGATCTTAGAAATTAATAAATACTAATCAAGACATTATTATCTTACAACACATAACAATCTAAACAAACTGTTGCAAAAGACACTTCTCGGGTGAACGAACGCCACCCCCGAAACTTTGAATCTTTCAGCTTTCATTTCGCTCGGCGAAATACCGTTCTCTGAAATGCAAAAACCTTTATAAAGCCGTTATAAATCTAATTTACATCAAACGCTCAGTTTCGTGAGGCGCATCGCGCGCCCGGGCCGGCCCTGCGCGCCGCACAATCAAGGGTCCATAAACAAACGATTAGCATCTCAAAACCCGCCCCCCCCCCGTCTGCGCGCGCAATTTAATTTCCCGATTACTTTATGACTGATATAACCGGGTCAGCCTCCTCTGATGCACCTCCGGAGTTGTAAACGCATCTTCAAGTCGTTTGACTTGCAAACTTATGATTCCGGCGCTCCGCGCCCCGAGAGCTTCGAGGTGAGAATAGCGGATGTAAACGAAGGGAATGGGCTTATGTTTCTCTATTACACAATGGTATTATTAGGTTTTTATTTTTTTTTCTTTAGATTAACAATTTAAGTGAGTTTTCTAATAAATAAGTTGTTTTGCTAAAGCAAAGTGGAATTTTTCTCTGATTATCTATTGTTGTTCTGTAATAAAAATTATGTTGTTTAAGAAATGCTTTATGATTGTAATAATTTATTCCATCTCTATAAACAAAATCTACCGCATTATTGAAAAAAAATATGAATTATTCATAATTTTGTCTGCGCAAAGAATAATTCATCATGAATATGATAAACACGCGGCCTTGCACTTATATTCCTGCGAGTCACATACGCATGTATGTTTTGGTTGGCCGGATTTTTCCGTACACTCCAGTCTGGCATTTACATAGGTATAGTTTTATTACTCGGTGCGTGTACAAGTACGCATAAGCCGGCTGCCAAGCAAACTACCGGCTCGGACATTGTTATTCAGAGTGCGCTGCTCAGCGTCTATGTAAATGCCCGGTTAACCCATACATTGAGAGTCTCTCATCCTCACGAGAGGCGCTGTCTTTTTCCGTCTCTCCGAGCTGGAAGCTCACTTTCTTTCTCCCCTTTGACTTCCACGCGAAAGGGCAAAGCGCGCCTTTTTGATTCCTTGCCTCAGTTCTGTAAGCTTCACAATGAAAGTGTGACCCCTGTCACTACCTTTCTCATCTTTTTTTTCTTTTTCTGATAGAGCTCTTTCTTAATCATGTACTGAAGTGAGATTTTTTGCTTTTATGGTCTGGTGAGATTCGTGTTTGGTGGATTTACGTGAAGTAAGATTTTTAGGGTGAAATCAATAATATACATATTTAAATACAAAATATATCTATAGCTTCAACTAAAGAAAGCTATATTTCCTTTCAATTTTTTATTATCCTTGAATGAATGGAATCTTGTATTAGCTAATTTCAAATTAACAGATTAAAAATCTGAATATTTGTTTTAAATTATTTTTAGAAAAATTATCGACATCTTATTGAAAAAATACAGATATTTTTGCGAGTTAAATATGGATTAAAATATGCCTTATACCTTATTTTTAGAGAAATTTGAATGAAAAATGTTACAATTTCGATTCAATCATCAATGAGATAAATTATACGTTTTCAAGCGCAAATTAATCATAATGTTATAAAAATCAATTATATTAATAAAACATACGTATATTTTATGTTTACTCTAATTGTCACATGTATATTGATTGTTTTAACTAACAATATCTTACATTTTTAATGTTTCATTGAAAAAAAAAAAATATTTATTGAAAATAAATCAATTTATATTTGGATAATACTTAATAAATATTTATTTAATTCAAATTCAGATTGGTAAACTGACTTAAATATTTATCTGCAAGAAGTTAATAAATATAATTTGAATTAAATAAATATGTACAATCCAAATAAAACTGTATTTTATTTCAATAACTTTTTTTATACAAATATAAAAGTGACTATAAATAAAGATAATTAAAAAATAAAACATAGTTCCAAAGTCATATTGCTGGTTTCCCTTTTACACTTTCGTTCTAATTGCAATGTATTTACTTTACCATGAAATTATTTACAGCGAAAGCCCCGAAGAAAGGAACAATTATTGAGAATCGCTGGTCCGCGCGAGTGCACGCGAAAATTACTTTCCTGCATCGGTTTCGGCTCGCATTCAACACCTTTCCGTTCAATAATCTCCGAGGACAAAGAAGTATGTACATACACCGATAGCTCGAATTTCGCTCTACACTAGTTTTACGTGTTATTCTTTGGAGAAGTCATACGTTAACAAAGAGGTAGTTAATCATTAACAAACAGATTGTTTCCCTTTTTATTTGTTTTATATTTCTATTACTTTTACATTGTGGAACAGATATTTCAAGTTTTGTTTCATATTGTTTTTTGAAAAACGTGTTCAGAATATTTCTGATAGTATCTTCTTTGTTATATTTCTTTTCAACAATTTACAGTTATAGTAATTAATATAATAATTTAAATTTTTATTCAATCATACCGCGCCATTATTTTCATTTATAAAACAAAAACATACACTCACTAAAGCCAAAACGAGCCCCGCTTAATCTAAACGTTACCATCCACTCCCCTCCAAAAAAGAAACCTTCTCACCAAGTGTTAAACCATCTCACCCACTCTTACAAGAGCACACGGATTACGATAAAGAAGGACCCTCGCCTCCAGAAAGGACAGTTACAACGACCAAAAAAAAAAAACCAACGAGAACGAACGCGCTCTTCGCGTACATAAGTTACTTACAAGCCCGGTACAAACGTGCGCGCACGGCTCTGAAATTTCTCCCCGTACCTACATATTTTTCGACAATGGAACGGGGGAGCGAATAAGACGCTCCCCGCATGTATCCCGATTAAGTAGAGATAGGACGTCGACGGCGCGGCTTTTACGTAAGCAGCTATCGCCGCGCAAGGTAAGGCTCCCGGCTTCCCGAAAGCGATACTGTACTCGCCCTATACCTGCTTTCTGTCCTCTCTCGGGCGCGCTGTTTTTTTCTTCGCCGAGTCTCGCTTGTCCCTTTCGCCGGCGCTTTGAACGAGGGCCGGCTCTATAGTCCGGGCTGCGCGCGCTTCAGCTCGCAGCTCATTACGTAAATGGAGAGCGAAGAACGGGCGATGAAGAAAGAAGCTCCCCCGGCGCGAGATTTCGGCGCGAAAGGCGGATTAGACCTTTTTGATGCGAGTCTTTAGGCGGAGAGAGGGATGATGGAGATGAGTGGAATGAAGAAATTTGCGCTTCGATGCGGCGTTGAGTTATGGGATTGTTGTTGGTTTAGTTGTAGTTTTTGTAAATTTTTCAGAGTGATATATCTGGGGTAGTTCTGGTAATGATAATGACGAATAATTTTGAAAACTTGAATTGTCACTACTGTCTAAATAATGCATGCCCTTAATTAAAAATCAGACAAAATGAACGCGCTGCATAAGTATATATCCCGAAAACTTGAATGAAGCGAAGTAACTAAATCAAGGTAAACAAAATGAAATTTCAAAGTGTCACCTTTCAAGCGAGGCCCTTTCGTTTTTAACTCGCGCACTATTATCCTGACCCAAATTTGGCGAGCGCCCGCCCGAAACTTTCCCGGCCAAGGCATATATACACGCGGGCTCGGCTCGCGTTGTTTATAATTAAATATTTCACAATTAAAACTTCATCGCGCGCATCTCGCGTTCCGCTCTTTTAACTCGAACAACACAGCGCGTTTAAGCGGAGCCAGCTAGCGCGAGCGACCGGGAAAAAGGAGCAAGAAAAGGGAGCAGCTATTAAAACGCAAAATAAATGTCACACATCAGCCCTCCGGGGAAAGTTAGATAAATGAGTCAGCGGCAGCGCTCTAATGCATCAGTCCGTGAAAATATCCGACGTCTAGAAAGTTCAAGCCCGCTTGCGAACGAGAAAGAGAGAGGGAATAAAAAGGCATCTACGTACGTCTGCCGCGAGCCGCAAGCTCATTCTTCATCGCATCGAAAAGCTCCCTTCGCGCTAATAACGCATATAAAGCCGCGTCGTCGTCGCCGCCGCCGCACACGCGGGAGAGCGAGATCCTCGAGAAAATTGAGCCCTCTCCGGGAGAAGCCGTCCTCTTCATGAGAAATTTGTATTTTTCTGCACGAGCGCTGCTGCGCTTGCTCGCTGCTTGGCGCAATTTCTCAAGTGGCACTTTTCACGGGCCTTTTCGTCGATTTAGCGCGAGCCGAGAGATCTCGAGAGGGCGCGCACCGTATATATATATATACGGGAGGAGCGAGAACGCTCGCATCTGTCAGTTTTTAGCGGGCGACACCATACATCATAAGAGGAGAGAGTGAGACGTTGCCTGTAAGGGCCAGCAGCTGGACCATCTATCTTGCCGAGGCTTAACTCCCGAGCCCGGGCTGCTAGCGCAGGCGCCCGCTCACCTACCTATATAGCTATATACGTTGAGAGAGTTTACCGGGTATATATTATTGTGTTTCTGTCTGCGAATGCTTCCCGGTGAGAGGGACGCGCGCGCTGTTTTGTCCCCTGGCTATTTTCTTTTTTCTTTTGTCTTATTTCGTTTGTTTCCTCGGGGCTTTTTTTCCCAATTGACGGATCGCGTCTTACCGATGAAGGGATTTCACGATCTGCCGGAGCGGACGGGAGTAAAAAGGGGGATGGAGGTGGGATGCGCGAGGGATAGTTTTTTCGGAAAAATTTTTCAGACGAGGATGAGAGGCGGTGTCGGAAAAATTGGATTGATTCGCCGGGGAGAAAAATTTAAGGAGCGCCGAGTTATAAATAAGATAAAATACGTCTTACTCTAAGCCCTTGTCTTACTGTGTCTAGGTTATTCTACTTAATGCTCGATATAAATTTCATTTCGCGTTATATGAAAATATTTCTTTGATATATGATGTGCGGTGTTTATGTGTTTGGTTGTTTGTTATGGAGAGACTCGTATTTTTGAATAAAAAATAGTTGGTCGGCAGAAAATATTAAGAAATAAGGAATACGAATTTTCCTCATTATTGATTTTAGAGGAGATTAAAGTTTTTAAGTATTTATAATCGCTTTTAAAATCATTATAAATTTTTATTCCATCGAAGTTTTCTCCATAGAATTACTTCTTCACCAAGAGATACCGACGTACGCTCAGTTATTGAAAGCAACTTTTACTTTAACAAAACTTGTTATTTTACATAAATCATAAATTTATAGAAAAATGAGTTTTATATTTTTATAATTTTTAATGATTGTTAAACTTGTTAAACATGATTAAGATATTTTTCATTTAATAATCTTCGTTTAATAGGTAAATTATTACGTAATTACTGTCCTATAAATAAATAAACTTATCAACCTTCATTTATACTTTTTCCCAAAACAATCAATCTCCAATTCACACAAACTTCAGAGAAAACACAAAAGCATTTCTCCTTCTAATACCTCATTAAGCACGCAATCGTCACAAAAATATTTGAGGCGCACAGCAAAAGTAGCGTTTGCAATCCCGCAACAAGCACTGCGATCATTCTCGCTCGTGAAGCCGCATCGCGCGCTTCGGGGGCTCGAAAAAATGTTGATAAATCTCGTAAATTTGTCAAAAGTGCATTTTTCTGGTCTAGCCATTTCCCAGAGAAACAAACATGCAAACGTGCTCTTCTTTCCCATATAAATTTCCTCTCCCGGCGGCGAAAGCGCGCCCGTAACAACACTTGTGTATTACCAGGTGAAATATGTTTGCGCTGCGTAATCTTACCCCTTCTATCCCTCTTTTTGATGCCGGCAAAAGTGCAGCTCAAGGAAGGCTGGGCTAGTTATTTGTGTTTCTGCGAACTTATAAAATTTGGATGATAAGGATTGACAATGAATTGTTATCACTTGTATGTTCTTTAAGTATACTTAAAGTTTAAGTACTTTAAAAAAATCTTCTGTTTTTTAATAAAATAAAGCATATTTTTGTTTACAACTGCTAAAGTACAGTGTTGGTTGATGTGTTATTGAAAGTTTTTTTTGTCTTCTACTAATTTCCAGTAATTATCAGAAATACGTAGCTTTCTCAACAAGATAATCAGTGAACAAGCATTTTAGCTGACTTGGGGATCATAAAAATCTCAAAAATTCTCTTTCAATAACAGTTTAGACTCCATAGTTTCAATTAGGAAACTTGTATAGAGCATTTTTTATTAGCTGACGGCTTAGTGCCTTTCAGTCATTATTAAAATACTTAAAAATATATCAAATTATCGTAAATAAATTCACTTTCACACATAAGATGATAAAAAGAAATTCATTTTTAATAAAAAATAAATGATTGTTAATTTTCAGCTTTAAACTCAATCCTTCCCCCCTAAAGCTCGGGAGCAGCTCGTGCAAACTTTCGAACTCGTTGCAAAGTGTATTGCGCGTTCTCCGAGCTTTGATATGATCGCACTTCGGCAAATAATTGCTACCGAATGAAAAGCAAACCTCTCGCTTGTGCTTTATAAACGCAATATTTAACTGGCTCGCCGCGCTATCATGTCTGGCAAATCGGATATGCGATATTGAATTTATTGTAGCTTTTATTATTATTTCGGTATGTATTAACGTAAAGTTGTTGCAAAGGTTGAGAAATCTTAACTACAAATGTGTGCTTGTGTTTTTTATACAATTGTTTTGCTGTATTCTTATATAATTATAATGAAAATCGTGTATTGTTCCAATCAAAGACCATTTTTGGATAAGTAATTTAGTACATAAATAAAAAGAAAATCTTAGTTCGTATAAAAATAAATAAAATAGTAATGTAACGGCGAGACAATTAAAAAAGTGAGCTGAAATCGAGACATTTATCTTGCATTACAGCAATATTATTTCACGATAATATGCTAAGTTAATGCGATAACCATTATAAAATCGAATACAGCAAAGACATTATAACCCTATTCCGAAAAACTCATAGTCAGTAGAACAAACGACAATCGGCTGGAAATATTAGTAAACATTTCAAACTAGTTTCAATAAGTCTTCTTTGCACTTTTATAATCCTTTTCCCTCCGTGCACTTTATCGAGGCATCCTTCCATCCCACATCTCTCTCCTCTCTCTCTCTCTCTCTCCCTTTCTCACATGCACAAGCGCACTCAATCTTCCGTTTGCTTTCCTGCTCATTTATACGTCGATCCGTCTCGCTCGTCCGCATTGCATTTCTCTCTTTCTCTCGTTCCCTCTCATTTTTTCCTCATTTCTTTCGCATTGTCTCTCTTCGACCGGATGAGTGTGTATGTGTGTGTGTGTGTGTGAGAGAGAGAGAGAGAGAGAGAGAGAGAGAGAGAGAGAGAGAGAGAGAGAAAGAGAAGCGCTCCCTCTCTCTCTCTCTCTCTCTCTCTCTCTCTATCCCTCCAGACTCGTTTTCATCGGGTGCGGCGATCGCTCGCGCGCGCTCGGCCTCGAATCGACGTGTATTTACTCAGGATTCCTGCTATCAGCGCTGACGGTGGTAACGAACAAAAGCCTTGCGCCCTCGAAAATTAAAGCCGCTCTCTATCTCCTGGTCTCTCTCTCTCTCTCTCACTTTCTCTATGGCTATCTCGCTCTTATCGCGATGCAGAGTTCAAGCGAAGGATCTACCCGCCGGATTTCGATCCTCGGGCACTAGCCCCTCCTCTAGCTCTCTCGGCGGGCTTACTGTTTGCTTCAATTTAATCTGCGTTATTTGAATAACTGTCCCAGCCGGCGCGCGCGCGCTCTCTCTATCCTCGCTCCGTCCGTCTGGCGGTACAGATCCGGCCGCGTCTTTTTGCACGTGCGCGAGCGCGTGGCCGGGCGATTATGCGGGACCGGGCGTAAAACCGATGACTATAGAGCCGCTCGCTGTCCGAAGCGCTTCGTGTAGCTGCGACCTCGCCGATTCTCTTCCCGACGAATTGCCGATCCGTGTGTGTGTGGATTTAAATCTTGAAGCTGTCTTCTATTGTTTGACGATCTGAGGGTAAGGAGATGAGGGGGAGTTAGAGATTCGGCTTCTCGGAGTTTGGTAGAGGCGGTGTAGTTTGATGATTTTGCTGGTAAGTAGTTACAGCCGAGGTGTGCTCGGCGTGCTGTAAATTCTCAGCATGATTGCCTCGGTATTGTCTAATTACTGTGAAGCAAAATGGATTATTGACAATTTACGGATAAACGGGACAGTTACAGTCATAAAATAAAATTCTGCACATAATTAAATTATTATAAATTTTTGCTCTTCAATCATAGGAGAAAGTAGTAGTCCATTTTAACGTAGACAGTAAAATTTTATCTCCTTCCTTGTATTTCAAGTAAATTTTAATTCAGAAAAGTTTCTTAAAATATTTTAAAAAACTCACAATAAATTTGTAAACGTAAGTGAATAAAAAGAACTTTTTAATGGATCATAAAGCGCATCTCTGAAGATTAGTAAAATGTTCCTAATTTCCAAGAGAAATTTCCTCCGGCAGCAGTCGGCGGTAATGTAAAACGCATAAAGCTTCAATTTTTCAGGAGACGAGCGCATAGAAGGAGAGCAAACAAGCCCGCTCTCCTCGGCTTTTCCAATTTTCCACATCTGGCCGAAGCGAAGAAGACGAGCGGACGTAGATAGAGAGCGCAAGAGCGAGCTAGAGAGTCCAGCGCTTGAGCACGTAGCATCTGATTTTAGCGCGAGCGAGCCCGATCGAGACGCCGGGGTCCAGAGACGTTGTATAATTTAGGCAAACGTGCCCGTACTTCGGGCTGTATGCACGTACGGTAATGAAACGTTGTTTGCGATTGCAGGCGAATTACTTTTGCGGGCAGGGCCCGGCCGCGCCCGCAGACGCTTGATTAACTCAGTTATTCCTTGTGCTAATTTGTGGTGATTCGATTCGTACGGAGCTCTCTCGATTTTCGATTACATTGTGTTAATTGCATTTTCCTCTCGCGCCGAACGCAAGCTCGCGCGCGCACTGCGCCCCGGACGAGTGCAGAAGGGAGGAGAAACTGGATTTTCATTTTTACGCGCTCGTGAGTGAGCGCCGACCGGGCGCTGGGTTTGATTGAATCGTCGAGGATCGAATAAAATTACAATGAGCTCGATCGCGCTCTCGCGCTTTACCCGAAATTCAATTAAGGTCAGTTTTCATCGAGACTCGTTGGTCCGTTTTGTTTGTCCGAAAATTGTTTTCTCGTTCGACGAAATAATCGCTCTTTATTTTGCGCGAAATTAGTTATTTCATTCGGGCTAGTCTATTGTTGGTTTTTCTTTTTTTTTTTTTTCGTCAAGTTCAAATAGTAGCACTGATCGAATAATTACTT
>UELX01004629.1:0-16856 GCA_900480035.1 Eupelmus urozonus | reverse complement strand
CATCACAAAAACTCGATTTCTATAGAAAAGTGAGAGAAAACAGTAAACCCAAATCCCCGTCCTCTAAAGGTTAAAAATGAATAAATCGAATTATAATTCTTTAAGGAAAATCACGTTGCAGATATGGATATAGTTAGTAATTTATGTAATTGATTATCAGCGATGAAATTTGGCTACATAATTTTACTGATGAGTCCCATAAACAATCTTAAGAGACAAAAGCCCTAAATTGTATATTTTATATTAATATACAGATTCAAATTCTGTGTTTTGTGTAATTGATATAAAATACATAAATTAAATGTAAAAATATTCAAATTTCCCGTGTAAGTTAAACACAGCATTTGAGTTTAATTTAAACTTTTTTTGCGTAAGATCTATGTAACGAGTTTGATTCCACAATAAATCAAAACACATAATATTTGTGTAAAATCATTAAATGTACAGTGTTAAACATATTTGTGGATTTGGTTTTTCTCATTCTAATTAAAACAATTATTGTGTGTTTAAATTGATATCGATTTCAAACTGTGTATAATTACTAACACTCAAATTTTCTATTCCCAATAATCCATTGCAGTTTTTCCTTCGAAAAATTGAATTCTCCAATTTCAACAAAAACCTTCGGGCGTGAACACATAAACGTTTAATCACACTGAAAGACCATAATCATCTCCACTATTCCTAATAAAAACCGACTTCCTCGAACGTGCATGCAAACTCACCTGTAAGCAAACCGCTTATGGGTATAGTTACTCGATTTACGAGTGTGTAATGAGTGTACATGAAAAGCGATCGATCGATCGATCATCGTCTAATCAACGGCACGTAAGTATACGTGGTCTGAAAAAAACATGGCTATTTATCAAGCCTCGTCGTCAATACTCAACTTCTTCTGTACTCTGAAGTCGTCCGCACCCCTTTATAGTCGGCCGACAAACACGCAAGTCTGTCGGGCGGAATGCATTTTTCAGGCGCTCTGCGGGTGTTATGATGCTCAGCGTGTATCTATTTATCAAAGTCTCGTGTATCTAACGGAATTATTGCTTTTTAATTACTGATGCTGTAGTAATAATTCATGATTAGTTTGTAAGGTTTGAGGACCTGCCCTAAGGTAGTCCTTGTACGAAAAAGAACTTATATGTCAATATGCTTGAATTTTAAATCGCAGTAGAAACAAAATAAAAAAATATTAAATAAAAAAAAAAAATTTACGATTACAAATTTTATATTGCAAAAACTGATATCTGTAGTATCAGAATATATTGTTTAAAATTCATTATAACTAAATCTGTATATGACATAAAATTTATGTGGAATGCAAAACGAACTTTTCATTTTGACGAAAACAGAACTGAAGCTAAACAACATGTTCTCAATATAAAGTTTCAAAATTAAAAACATCTTCCACTCATCAAAATACCATCTCCTCCAAACATTCAATTCTCTGCACTCGAAACATTCGCCTTCAAAAAACAGACGTGCACCTCTTCGAGATAAAAACAAACTTGCGCGTCGCTTCTCAGAACCGCCGGCGCTTTCTGTCTCCTCCTCCACCCTTAAAATCAATTTTTGATTTATACGCCGAGACGATTAGCAGAGCAGCGCGCGACCTCGGCACGAATATCCTGGCTGGTCATTGCATAGCCGCATGGGGTCCTTATCACGCGACCCTGAGCCTGTCTTCCATCAGCCTCGAAAATTACTGCTTCTCTCTCTGAATGGGGCGCGTTTAATGAATGAAGTGCAAGCGAGAGCGCGGGATATGCACTTCAGATGATTTGAGACTTTTGACGGGTATATAGACTGTCAATTGGCAGAGTCCAGGTGGTCTTTATCTCGGTTTGCGTTCCTTTGTTTGGCTCGATGGGCTCGGAGCCAAAAGCGCCGGTGGTTGGAGATGAAACAGGAGGAGGAAGCTGGCTGGTTGACGTTTTGAAGACTTTCGATTGGATATGTTGGGTTTCTGATGTTTAGTTATTGATTGGGGAACTGCGGTTTTGACCTTTTGAAATTTTTGAAGACTTATAATTAGAGTTCTTGGAACGGGTCAAATGTATTAAGAAAAATTTATTAAAATTTTTTAATTCTATAATTATAATAATTTTATAATTTAGTGTAAAGAGTAAGCTAATCAGAAATGAGTAAGTAAAAACTCAAATAAGATTTTTTTTTAAAAAGGTGAGAATAAAATAATGCAGGGGAAAGTTAGTTAATTCTATAATTCCTAATTATTAAATTCATGCCCCTTTTGTTAAAGTCTCACAAGATTCAATAAATTGAGAATTTTTGTGTAAAATAAGTTGGGCATTTACTTATCTGAAAAAATACTACACTGAACAATACAACATGATCTGCATAAAAATTTTTAACTTCAGGGGCTTTTTCTTGTTAAATTACATCAAAGAGCTTTTTATCTTATCATCACAGCATTACAATTTTATTATACAGAACCGTTATCAAAAATTATGACTTGATAAAAAAAAAAATGAGTGCAGTAGTAAACGAAAGTTTACACCTTCCTTCTGATTTTTACATTATAAATCTCGATATAAAAATGTCAGATTAGACCGAGTTATAAAATTTAACGACATTCATACCATTAATCATGCTGCACCCAGATTCCATAAGACTTATAAAAATTAGCACACACCCGAAATCCATATCACTCGTCTTCATAACTAAAGAAGCTACACTTACCCAAGAATAAAATTTTAATTCCATAATCTTAATCAAGCCCACGAAGAATAGACCTTATCAGCCAATCGCCCTAATTGAACCGCCGAAAAAAGTATATACCCGACAAAATTTACAACCTGCTGGCGAAGAGCTCACGTGCCCACACGGCAGAGAACTATTTATTTTTCGTTCCTTTGATAAAGGCCGTGAAGGCTGGGCCACTATGCGATAACACTGGCAATGCAAACGCGAGAGAAAAAAAGAGACATTAATCTAGAATGAGCTGTAGCTGTGGCTTATAGCTGGTATAGAGGAAATAAATAAAGTAATAGGGAAATGCAGCGCGGGGTGTGAAAGTAAAGGACATCTGTTTGTATATAGTTAAGCTATCGGTCATCTATACGAGTAATAAGTAAATAGGATTGTGATAGGCTTGTGGTGAGGTTGTCTTTGAATGTTGCGGTCGGAACGTTTTAATTGAGATGAACTTCAGGATTATGTAACGATTGTCAGGGCAAAAGTATGGATCTGTTTGATGGTTGGAGATGGCTAATTGTAGTAGTTTATTGTAATTTATTTACAGTTATAGCGGTGTGCAGATAGAATAAGTAGAAATGTGAAATTTTTATTAGATTTTTTTTTTTATTTCATTTATAAAAAATTTAAGAGCTTAAGTATAAAATCTAGAGGCAGGTGTACTCGCCCTAGTTTTGAAAATTTTTGGGTTTTTTTTAAAAAAATTTGTTTTAAAAACTTTAAAAAAATTAATTTTAACATTCTAAACACCTACAGAGCTTGTGATGACTCCAAATAAACTATTTCAGTAGAATTTTTATTTTAATTTTGTTTTGTATACTGCAGCGACCTCTTAAAGTTGGGGGACATTTTCGTCCCCCAAGGATAAAAATGTCCTTAAGTGTGTGAAAGAGTTAAAAATGTATTGTTTCTTGTATTTGTGAACTGCAATCATGGTAAAAGCATGAAATTAATTATTTCCAGAAAAAGAGTATATCTGTCCCCATCTAAGTAAAGAAGTAAACACTGAGTTACCCCTAACCACTCGCGTATTCAAACACTAAAGGTCTTTGCGATTAAAAATTCAGCAAGTCTCATCCTCTTCATCAAACAAACATCAGCAGTGAATGCAAAAAACGGCCACGCTAAAATCGAAAGCGTATAAAGAGCCAATAAAAGTCGATCTGTTTATTTGCACGCGGAAGCCACTCCGCTATACCCTTCAGACTTTCGATCCGTCATAAAAAATTAGGATTGTCTCTTGGCGTGACATGATGCATCGATTATTTTAACTAAAAGTAAACAAAAATAAAATAAATAAACACAAAGGGTATACGCATCTGATTCTTCGAATCACACGACGGATTCGGGATAGAATGTTAAAGAAAACGAGGGTTAGTGAGCATATACTTGTATAGCATAACCAATAAGCAAGAAAATGCGATTTTTTTTTATCAAGATTAGACATGGATAAGAGTGTTCTGGGTATACGAGACATAGATTTACTGCACATTATGAGATTTGCAGCGCGGGTAGTGATTTACAAAGAGAGTAATGGCAAAAGTGTTCATAAAAGCTTGGCGCGATCGTAACGCAAGTTACCTACACGAGCTGCATAAGTACCGTATAACACCCGATAGAAAATAACGCGGACGGAAAGTGGGTTGGTTTTTAAATTCTCGAAAAAATATTGCACCTCTCGGCGGTGTATTTTAGGCCGCGTTCTATAGCTGCATTTTCAATTCGGCGATCTAAACGCTGGCCGACCTAAAAATGGACAAATAAGAATCGAATTTCCATACTAATGTAATAGATTATATATGTGCCGGTGCATATCATTAGTTCCGGCAATACGGGGTCAACGATATTCCACATCATTACATCCGTCACGATGAAATTAATAGCTCGCCACGATTTATCAGTGTGCTTTCCTAAGATTCATGGTGTCAGCATTAATCGGCTCTTAAAAGCTACTTAAAATTACATTTCACATGCACCCTCCCAACAACCCACGAAACCCACCACCCACACAAAACAAAATTCCAGATCACAACCTTGTCCATCTCGTATCGATCCCAATCCCAAAAAAACCCCAGCCACGCCTCAATCCTCCACGCTCACATCCCCAAAATCACGCGAACAATACCGTAACCCCCGCAAGGTATTCCCCAAAAAAGCGTCGCATCGTCAGCGCATCGATCGATATCGCTCTTTGCATTCTAGCGAGTGAGCAGAGAGTGACGTCCACGTGCGGCCGAGCGCGAGAAGCGTGCAATATGCTAATTGCCGCCGGGGGCTTATCTGCGGCACGCGAGCCGGCCTACTGCTGGCTTATAATAGGCCGGGGGGATGCGATCGGCCGTGGCCAGTCGATATATCACTGGCGGCCATCGCCAAGCGGCTCTCGAGGCTTCTTCTTTGACGAGTGTATGTTTGGCCCGTGAAGCGGCTCACCTTGGCTTTAGCTCTGTGATTTTTGGCAGGATGTGTCTTGTTTGATGTATCGCGATCGCCTTGCGGAGCTTTTGCCGATGCGGAGCTGATATGCGCTGGCGTTCTGGAAAATGAGAATGTAGATTTTCAATGTTTGCTCGGCACGATGGAATCGGCACTTTTGAATAAATAATGGGTATTTTTATTCGCTCTTCGAGCGTATAAATTTACAAGCGTGGAAACGTAGGTAAGCGATTAAGCGTTCAGATTAACTTCCGCGTATGCAAAACGGTACGTAAACTGACAATAAGTCAGACCGCACGCCGGGGCTCGCAAATCAGTCGGGCTATCCTGAGCTAAACTACAACGTTGCCTCGATGCACTGAACCAACGCGACTTCAAAAACAGCTACCCCACCGTCCAACCGATTCCTCCGCCAATCCAAAACTGAAGCTTGCGCGAAAAATCGAACCCTAAGACAGAAAACAAAATCAGCGCTCTCATACATAAAAACCTTCCACAAAAGTGACACGACACATAACAATCCGACACATGCACATCAATCCAGCTCGCGTGGTATCCCCAGCGCGCACGAATAACGCGATATAAAAGCCACCCGCGCCTCTCGAGCTATAAAACGCTCGGCATTAGCATCGGCGCGGATCGACCGCGCGGGTGTCAAGGTCGCCTCGTGGTTCCTTCGAGGAGCGCAGAAGAATAAACCGAAAGGCGAAAGTGTAAGAAAGTAAGAGAGAGAGAGGTGGCGATGTCCGTCTGGAGGTGCGCGGCGAGCTTCCGGCCCGGACCTTCGGCTGATCGGCGGGGGTGGTATGGCCAGTAGTGGAGCGGCCGGCCGTAGAGCAGCGGTCGAGTTCCTGCGCGCGTTCGCCGCTGGCCAGCGGCCCAGGAGAAGCCGAGGCCAGCGGATCGCAGCGAGACGTCAGCGAGCAGCGCCGGTTTTTGGAGATCGCAAGGTCAGATGAAAGGGTTGAAAGATTTTCAGTCGAGTGTGATATATATTCTTTATTTGTGGAGGGTGGTGGGCTGCAGTGTTGTGCTTTGAGTAATGAGGAGAGGAGAGGTCGAGGAGATCAGCGAGATCGGATAGTTTTTCGTTGTGAGGGATATTAGGTATGGTTTAATGGAGGAGGGGGGGTAGATGGATGGTAGAGCATAGAAGAATGAATGGTAGCTGTAGTGGCTTTCTGAAAATAGATCGTTAAAATTTGTAGATTTAGATTTTTATGTATTAGTATGGCTATTATGAAATATACGCAGTTGTGCATTAGAAGACTGATTTAGTTTTTGAAACAGTATCGGTAAATAATTAGAATTTTTATAACGTATTAACAATATACATAAGCTCTTACATTTTAATAATCTGATTTGGTTGACAAAAATTAAAATTTTATAATTTTTATAAAATAGCAAAGAATTAAAATCAGGAAAATATCTAAAACTCAATAAATTAACCGTGAACTTTAAAAATAAAAGGTTTACCCTTTTTGACTTTTTTATAGTACTGCATCGAAACAGTTTATATTGCAAAAGGGAACTTGAATTAAACGGTATCCATTTATAAATAAAAAAACTGTATTCCTATTTAGAAGTCGGAAACATTGTTTCAATTATTATTTCTTTAAAATGTCATTACTTTTTTTTTTAAATTAAATCGTCTAATATGATTTTTTTTTTTGGTAACATTTTCTTTCAATTTTAAGTAGAAAGAAAGTGTCAATCATGCTTCCTGTCATATTTTATGATTAACGTCATATGCAGTTATGTAATGTGAACTGAATTGCATTATTTCTCCAATTGTTATTCAGTGAATCGTGTAGTACAACTTCAGTTCTCACAGTGAATAGTGCAAAAAATGAAGATTGAAGTACATAAGTGATTTTTTTCTTTTATTCATAAATTTTCAATTTCATTGGATGCTTAATCGTCAAAAATTGCACTAATTTACCAATATTTTTTAGAGGATAATAGATCTCTAAGCTTACTTATGTCGTATATTATTTCGATAGTCTTTTAGAAGTGAACTATGTATTTTTAGTGAACTTAATACTGAATAGAACAAAATTACTAATTTAAACAAAAATAATTTAAATAAAAGTAGTCAGTTTTTGCCGTTCTTTATCCAAGTTTTATTGAGACTTTTATTCACTTTTATTTATGCCGTTACTGCAAAACATTTATATTATTTATCTTTCATGCTTTCTACGTAAATTATAATAATAACTATCGATGCTTGATTAAACCGCACGTATAAACGCTATAGTTTTTATGCACATGTCGATCGTATCAAAATGTATAGTTAAACTACGACACTGTGAACTTCAGATTCAGTTTATCGTCGAAGCTAAATAAAAAATCTCTTTTCTTGCAACAGAATAGCAATAAAAAAGTTTTTTTTTATAATGATTTACGATATTATTCATTGAAAAAAAAAATAATATTACTGTAAAATGAAAAATTAATAATACTAAAACCGATAAAACAACATTTTTGGATCTTGTATTATCGTAAAATCTATTTCTGTTTCATTGGAAACGATTTGAAAAAAACTAATCACATTTACATATGTTCGATGAGTAGCGGCACTATGGCAACGCTTAAAAAGGTATCGTAGTGAGAAAGAAAAGAAAGGAGGAAAACATGCCTTGGCTAGGGGTTGAAATATCATTTCACTCCTACACACAAAACTGTGAACATTAAACGGAATAGATTGTGATAGTGTCAATTTTTTTTTCATTCTTGAATATTTTACATCACAATTAAAATTGTATACGAAATATAAATCGAAATTCATCTAAAATAATTTTACAATGAAACAACGTAAAAGCAATAATATCAAAAGAATTCACTCTAAATATCCACAGAACATCATCTATAACTAACATAGTAATTACCCGCGCTTAAAATCCCCATATTCAAAGCAAATCTTTCCAACTCTCGTTCTCAGCTTATTCCCGCTTCAATGAACGTTTCCACGGTCTTTCCCGAGGAGTACCCAGTGCACCAGGACGAACACCATGTGCCGCAAACGACCGAGAACAACCATGAGCACGCAAACCATCCAGATCAAGACGACAGTCGCCGCACGTCCCGTGAGTTTTTTCTCCATTTTTCTTTACACATTTTCCATCTCTTCTTCGACGTGCCTGCCTATTTTTCTTATCTAAACATTCGAGAAACGCAAAACAGAGATAAACATTGGAATTCGGAGCTGGCGTGACGCGCGCCGAATGTTTGCATACAATTATCGGGAAAACGAGGAAGACGTCTGGAAATTATAGTTTACAGCGACATCGTCCTGGGTTCGTGGCTTTCTATCTTCGTTCGCGTTTTAAATGGTATATTGTTATACGTGCCGAATAGTTGTTCTGTCGCTTGTGTATATGCATAGCTCGGTAAATTATCGACGATTAGGTTGGAATTGATTGGCAGGTGCGCGTTTACGTCAATGTGGCGAATCGGTATTGAGAATAACGAATTAATTTCATTGTTTCGATTTATCTCTTGGAAGCTGTTTTGAATAGGTGATAAACATAGCGATTATAATCCGATCGTAAATAACATTCCTTTATGAATAACCATCAATTTTACAAATACGTATTAAGTCATACACATACATCTCAAATAATAGTATAATGAAAATTCATCATTTACAGCAACATAACTCTAAATTCGCTTAAACAAAAGAAAACTTTTTTCGTTAACTTAAAACAAAAACGTTAAAGCTTGTAAGCTTCAATCCACGGAAGAGGCATCAAGCTGAGACATCCGATAATTCATCCGACCGTGCCGGCGACATTTTCCTCCAAGCCATTACGCAATTAGCAATGCGCAAGAAATCGGAAATTGGAAAAACGAGGAATCGAACTTCGCGGAAGCTGTAACGACTTCTTAAACGTACTGACGCGCCGCTCGTAATAAAATACCCCTCTCCGACACGTCTCTTAAATTTTTTCCAGGGCACGTATACAGTGGAAACAATCGCTCACCGACGATCTGCGCACTGCAGCTCGGTAATTGCACGGCCCGCCTCGAGAATAGGTATAATTTTAACGCGAGCTTACGATGCTACGAAACCGGGTGTATAATATAAGAAACAAAGGACCTTGCGCTCGGCTCTTGGCTTTATCGCTCGGGGCGATCCCAAGGTGCCCGGAAAAATTTTTGCAGAACACATGCAGACGGAGGCGCGATGAGGAGAGTGAAAAATAGACAATGGAAAACTTTGTAACGACGCGGAAGCTACTCCCGTTTTTTCATTCCCGAGAGTTGCGTTATTAGAGATGCGTTACGGGGCGTCGAACGTTCGCGGCGATGCGCTACTTTTCCAGTTGGATAATCGCTGGTGCTTTGAGGCGCCGCTACTTTTATTATTACGGTGAAATGAATGTTAGTGATAAGGTGTGGAATTGAAGTTTTAAAATGAATGAGAACTTGGAGGCAGGGATGTCGAATTAGTTAACTGGTGAAAATTAGCAAATCACTTTTTTATTATGTTTGAGAAAAAATGTATTCATTTTTTGATGATTTGACGGAAACACACCTGGTGTGTCAACTTATATTATTATCCCAGTAATGTTTTGTTTTATGATACTATTTATGAATGGAATTTACGTAAACGAAGTATCATTCAAATTTAAACGCGAAAATAGATAATTAATCACAACTTAAAAGCTCGCGTTACATCTTACCACCTTTTCCACCTACGCAATCAATTTTCTAAGGCAGTGTAACATGAATGAGCCTATGTCATCGGTAATTGATGCATTTAAAATTGCGCGCGGAAATAATAGTGTGATATAATAATAATGAGATAATGTTGGGTCATTATATGCTGATTCTCACGAGGTAATTTAAAAGGCGACGAGCAGCTGTCTGACTAATTTCTTAGAAAAACATTGAATATGAACTTGGTTTGACTTTATACTCAATTTTTCATAGATTTTAGTAATGTTTAGGAAAGATAGTAATATTTAGGAAAGATATTACTCTGGATTATAATTATTTTCATTAATCTTAAAGTTAATTATAAATATAAAGTTTATTATAAGAATAAAAAAAAGAAATTATATGACAAGAATATAAATATTCGGAAAATAATTAGTCAAAAAAAAAAAAGTGAGAAGACAAAGTATATGGGATTGTTGTAAAAGTGATAAAAAAAATTTGTAAATATTAAAACTTTTTTTATCCAAAAACAGTTGGTTAGGCTCATTTAGTTGAGTCTAAGCATCTCTTCTCGAGACAAGACAAACATTGAGAATGAGTCCCATATAAAGCAGTATACTGAAGGAGTATAAGATACTAAAAATGTATACAGAGGCTGTTAATTAAGTCATTAGGCTTAGAGAAGAATAAAAAATCAAAGTGTTTTACATTTAATGCAGGCAGAATTTGAGATACTGATTATGAAATTTATTTACTTAGTCCAAATTATGTGAAAATGGGATTGATCGACAGAAACATTTATTTGATATACATACCTTTAAGTAGGCTATGTTTCCAATTATAAAATCTGGTATCTGCTACCAGTCCAATCATTTGTGATGTAGTTACGTTAAACCTGATATCTCGACTTCACAATCTGTATTATAAAAGATATCGATTTGCTGCTACAATACATAACTATCAGATAAAAATCATCAGTGAAGTAATATATTCGTACATCAAATTTAGCATGATCGAAAATGTAGTTATAAGAATAAACGACGATACACATTACATGAACTCTGACATCATTCATCTAAGATTTAAGATATAGAATTCCATATAAAAACAAATTAGAAATAATCGATCAATCTAAACTATTGTACATCAAAATTTATCAAAAAGTACAAACCATACAATGCAAATAATACACACACCATTGAATATAAAAATTTGGCAACTTAAAAACCGTAAATCTATTTAGAATTACAGAATATGTTCACATCGTACACCCCAAACATTTGCACTGAAGAATAAAACTTCTATTTACTCTTACTTTCCCCCGCCTACAGTTTATATCAACGGCATAAAGAAAAATTCGTAATATTGTATACAAAAATATGCACTTTCATTACTTGCAATTCTACCCACAAATCGTACGTACATCCAAGCTATTTGCATAGCTAATCAAAAAGCAGTGTATATACGTACCTCAGCTACGCGTAATGACTATGTACAGTGTATTTCTATTTTGATCGCTGGCTTTCTGCTTTCCTTACGTTAGCTTGGATGTTTCACCGCGTGTCCAGCTGATCTATAATGGGAGCGCTTAGGGTCGAGCACAATAAATTATACGTTTGTTTCAGAGCATTTCTTTCATCCCTATGTAACACGTATACACTTACACAAATATAAACTGCGTTGTTCTTATCCAAACGGTCTTTTTTTATCAATACCCGATAACTGTGTATCCGAATAGAGAAAAAAAAATGTTACAAATTATCGTGGTTTCTTAGCAATATATACACTGTTTTGTTTGCATTCAAAATAAATGTTTATCTAAAAAAGTTAACTATGAATATTTTCATGTTTTGATTTTCTTAAATGTTATATTTTAAAGATGTCTTATTTATTATTTGATAATAATTATATAAATACAGGTTGAAATAATAAATAATATTTTAAATATCGTTTTAAAAATTTATTTTTTGTATTAAAAAAACATTTTTAATTTTTTTTAGTGCAAGTTTTTTTAAATTTAAAAAAGAACAAATTTTATTTCAATTATGCACCGATCTTAATTCTTTCATCAAATATTTTTAATCACGTTACTGACGACAATACTGTGAAATAAGACATGGACAATTTAATTACCTGAAAATAATATAAAACATAAAAATGTTTACTTATTTTATAAGAATACTTATATAAATTGGCAAGAAATTTTTGTGTAATGTAGGATAGTCCATAAAATTTATTATTACCGCTGCAAAATTTTCTAAACCAAGTACATAAATTTTTCCAGCAGTAAAGTAACATGGTTTTTGACTTCTAATCATCATAAGATTCATTATTTTTTTAGTTTTAGCTGAAAAGTCTTCTTTATACCATCCGCAGTCATAGCTGAAAATATTCTATACTTTATTTTCAAATTTCAAAAAATGTTTCAATATTGAAAATGTTATTTTTAGATTTCATAATTTTATATTCAGTTTTCAAGTTTATCTTAACCTGTAAAGCCCTAATAGGTCCTTATAAAGGGCTTATTAAATTAAATAGCTGCAAAAATTATAAATTTAATAATTCTACTCATCCGGCAGTATACTTTGCTGTCTGACAAAGCCACATAAACAATACAATATGTATTTTATGTTTATTCCTCTTTGTTTAGAAAAAAATTAAAAATGCCTCTCAATAAAGTCTTATTTTGCGATTATTTCGTTACTAAACATTTTTTCACCAAAAAAATACGAGTAAAAAGTTTGAAACCTACATTTTAATCTTTATAAAAGTTTAAAATGTAGGTCTTACAATCCTGAAAGTAATTTAAAGGATTAAAATATAGGTTTGAAACCAATATTGTATCATTATTGCATCAATTATGTATATTCGCAATATTTTATCAAACTAACAATATTATATCAACATATTAAACAAATGTCATAAAATTTTCTTAAAGTACTGATAAAATATTACAATGATATTATAGTAGCAAGATTTTAGTAAAACAGCATTAACTTTTTTGCAACATTTCGCAGGTATATTATACAAAACACTGCATTGTAGTAATATTACAGCAATATTGTACCAATATTATAATAATATTGGATTAAGATTGTGTCAATATTGTGTTTGCGTAGCAATATTGGTGTCTTTCCCTTCTTGTGTTGATCAAATTTCTCTTTATAACGACCATTGTTATAAGTTTATAATAAATACTACAATTATAAAATTTATTTACCAAGCCTTGTGAATAAGTAAGCTATGATCTCTTATTTTTTGACCAGGCCAGTTATAATAAAAAAGATGAACTGCCTCTGCAAACGCATACATAAAGTAGCGCATCATTTCGCCAATATTACCTTTATTCATTAAAACCTAAATCACGTATATTATCGTTTAATTTACATAAATCAGTTGATAATATAATTTTGTAAATTGTTCAAATTTAACTTCAAATCCTGTTATAGTCAAAGGTATCATTGCACATCCAATAGATATTAAATTGAGTATCCCGAATGCTGATTCTATCACTGTTACAAATCTATTAAAATAAAATTAAACATAAATTATTATAGAAACAATAAAATAAATAAATTTTTATTTAATATTATAAAATAACTGACTTAACTCCAATACATATTGATGCATCATCACAGTTTTCACAAAATTGCGATAAAAAATATCTGAATTTTGCATCGAACTTTGATTTATAGTATTGCCATCGAAACTGATTTCTTTATGAATAGCATCTCGTATTTTATTACTTATAAATTAATTATTAAATTATTACACTTTCATATTTATAATTAAATTCTAAATTACTTACATCTTTTACTTACGAAAGAATTACAAAAAGTGCACAGATATGGTATGAGATACTTAAGTACAATGTATCAAAACCTATAACAAAAACTATAGCAAGCATATCAGCTATGGATCCATGAATTATTATAAAAAGAATATTATTATCAAAAGTATTTATATAATATTTTATAAGCCTTGGCGTTTGTTGTAAACGCGTTTGATTTAATGGTATAAAAAAATCCATCATATACAGAGTTAAGGGTAATAAACTGTAAGCACTTACTACCATAAACATATATACTGAAACACAATATTAGAAACAAATAATTTAGATATTAAAATTTTCTAAATTTGTCCCATAAAATAATTATCTAGATACAAACTTGTGTAAAACTTATTAAATGTACTGGCTTTTTTTGAGTAATCATGAAGAACTTTAAGGTCTTTTTTTGTATATGTTTGAAAATCATTGTTAATTTTTTCTAAAATACTTTTTATCTAAAAAAAAATGAAAAATTTTACTTTGAAATTAGATTGTACATTTTAAAAATTTATTTAGAAAGTAAATTGTTGCAAAGTAAGTTGTACTTAAGAAGTTACCATGTCAGATTTATAATTAGTAAGGTGACATGTATTACGTTTAAACACGGGAAATGATTGGCTGACAAATTAAATTTAGTTGCTAAAATAAAAAATATAAAAAAAGGTTTTCTGAAACAAATGTAGTTAACATAAACTAAACCTTTTTTCTAGCAAAAGCAGCAAACACATGTTTTGCTATAAATTGCGTATAATACAGTTGAGATGGTATACTTAGAAGGAAGTAGTGAAAATAATGTCGTATCTCAAACATTTTTATGGACTAAAAATAAAAATTTCAATTATAGGGTGAAGACAAAACAAAAAAAGAGGTAATATAATACTTGTGAAAGATACTTGAGGTATAAACACTGTAAAAACAGCTAATAGTACCAACGTTTGATTACGAATTTGAGTTTTAGTATTTTCAAATGGCCAATGTCCATGAAAGCTTAAATATTTGTTGATTCGCAGGTAATAAGAACTTTTAAAAATACTCATGATTTACAGTAAACTCTGAAAAATTCTCTGCTTCTGAAAAACTCTTAGCAACTCTCTTCTTCACTATATTGACCTTATCCATAATTCCATATGCGTTAAAAAAATTCAGTATATGTCACTCATGCACACCCTTACATCAGCGCAATTTTCAGTTATTTGCATACTTAATGAAGCAACGTTGAGCTACCTCTGTAAACTATATATTTCTCATCCCCTCTACGTTTCTTTAGATTTCTACAAGGTATTCCTTTGTAACTCGCTTTAGTATTATTTTCGTTGTGTAACGATTTAGATCATTAAAGCATGTATAAGACCACTGTATTTTGAAATTTGTTAAAAAATATAATTTTATTGTAATTAAAAGAACTATTTTTAATGCATTATGCTCGACAAATAAATTGTATATATTTTTATAAATTTAAGGATGATAAACTCTAAAGAACTACCATCAATTTGATAGCACTTACTCCACCAAACTTCCAATTAGGTAATGCCTAATTTTAAATTCAATATATCATTAATCAATTAAAAAATTTTCAAAAAGTGTAAGACAATTTTAAATTTTATTTTGCAAAACTTGATTTTTTTCAAGTACTCTGAAAATTCTTTAGCTCGTACAAAAGACTATTTTAAATAATGAATTCTAAAGATAATCTTTAAATGTAAATATAATACTCTCTAAAAGTTAAGGAGTAAATCCATGTTAAATTTTACTCCTTAGTAAAATTTACTTCTTATAAGAAGTAAATTTTAGTAATATTTTAAAATTTACCCCCATACGGAGTAAATTTCTTGATTTTATTAAATTTATTCCTTACAAGGAGTAAATTTTAAAATATACTGCTTATAAGGAGTAAATTTTGACATGGATTTTCTCTTTAATTTTTAGAGAGTAAATAAAAATGTTAATGATGTTAACAATTATTGTCATAAAACATGATAAAATGCATAAAAATGCATTTGAATAAATAAGCTTGCATATCATAATATTATTATTAAAACTGATATTAATTATAAATCTTATCATGTTTTAGCAAGAAAATTGAAAAAGTTGAAATCTAAAAATCTAAAAATCTTTCTAAAATCATATAGTATCAAATAGGAATAAAAGTGTCTTATTCTCTTTTAAACAATAAAAAGAGAGCCTTCTTGAACATTAAGCTTAGTTTAAAAAATTTTAGTAATATTTGAGTAAATTTTTCTAGAAATATATGAAGATTAACTAGACAAATTGAGTTTGGTTTTCAGTTTGTTATCACTTGATAAAATTTTTGTATATAATCTTAAATAAAAAAAAATTGAGCTACGAAATGAAAAGTTTGAAGATAGAGTCCTGAAAAAAATAGTCGATTCTTAGAGTTTCTCGAGATTGTAAAAGATAAATTGCAACAGGACGAGATTCCGGCATATTTCATCTCAAAAGCTCGGTATAAATCCCGTCCCCAAACATGATCTTGCACATATTCTGCTTATATCGTTTGGATTTATCGAAAAATACCACCACTTTTGCTTTCGAAACGCAAAAACACAAAAGTTTTCGATCTCGCCTTCAGCTCGCGCTTACTTATTTCTATACTTGCTAAAAAAAAACTATTTTTCACCTCAAGTATACAATATATGTATCATTACTTTATCTATTATATAGATAATAAAATAAAATTTTATTCTCTTTTTTAAAAATTATTTTAAAAAATTTTTTTGAGTTGATATTTTTTTAGTATAAATTTAAATATACTGGTTCAACTGTAAAGTTTGACCATTTTCATGCTCTTAGATGATATGGAAAGTACTTTGAAGAAGTACGTTAGGGAATAGAATAATATAATCTTCAATATACCTACAACACAATATACCTACCTATTCAATATATCTTATTCAATATATAATTTTCAATTAGATACAAAATGTTGTTTTAAAATGCTCTTTATAAAGTGTCTTATATACTATAGAAATATATTTCATAACAAATTTCATCATACTTTATATAGCGTATTTTTGATAAATTCTTATGTTTTTACAACACATATTTGACTTTCTTACATACATTTAGTATAAATATAATTCTGTATATCCATTAAAATTTTTTGAAAAATATTAATAATTTTTCCCAACACGCGCAAGAAATAGGCCCTTTTCCATGCCTAAAATTGGCAGAGAAAGTTGAGCATTTCGAGCGT